>JAPYXV010004168.1:0-11603 GCA_028533065.1 Trachops cirrhosus
CCTTGTCGGGAACGTGTTTACTTCACTTAATGAAATGGCCAGTGAAGATCCAGGACTACTTATCAGGAAAAGCAGCAATTTGGGATTAAGGAAGAATCCTGTGTGGAAGAGTAGGAAAAAAATCAGAATAATTTATAGGTGAAAACTCACTGGGTCAGCCAAAAAGTTCGTTCTGTTTTTTCCACACGACGGCTCTAGTAGCGCTTAGTTGTCTTTAACCTCATCTGAAACAATTCTGTTAGCCTGCATTGTGACAGCTGTCATATCGACGTGCGTTTTTTTAAAAACTTACGAAAATTGGTGAATTTTTGTGCAGTCGTTTTAATGTTGAAGATAAAAAATGCAACATTTTGGGGGTAGTATGCTTCATTATTTCAAGAAAGGTAAACATGCAACTGAAATGCAGAAAGGCGTGTGCGGTGTGTGCACCAGGTGCTGTGGCTGACGGGACGCGTCAGAGTGGTCTGCGCAGTTTCTTGGCACTGCGGACATTTTTGCCAAATAAACCTTTGTGGTGGGGCTGTCTTCTACTGGAAGATGCTGAGCAGCACCCCTGGCCTCTGCCCACGAGAAGCCAACGGCAGGAGACAGGCAACACCCTCAAAACATCTCCATCAACAAAGTTATCGGTGAAAAGGAGACATGTCTTTGTGCAGAACACACGGAAGGGACCTGGCCAGCCCTACAGAATGAGGAGAGCCTGGAGGAACCAGAGCCCGCCGGTCGCACAGCCCTGATGTGGCAGCGAAAGGCTCACTGGAAACGCTGGTTTAGGCCCCAGAGCAAGTGGAGCTGACAACCGCAGAGGCTCAGCGGGCAAAGGAGCCTCAAAGGCCACTGCAGTCACACTCTCCACTCCCTGCCAACCAGGGGTGTCATAAACGGTGACTGAGTCCCCGATGAGGTTGCAAATCTGTGTTGACACCCTAACATGCAAACTCAGCATCTTCCCACCCAACAGCGCAGTGTTTCCATGACAGCGGTGGGGTGGGCAGGCAGAGCGGGGCCTCCCGTGTGCAGGAGCAGGGGGTGGAGCACAGGAGTGGGGCTGCGCTGAGTGGAGCGGGTGGGCGCTGGGTTAGGGCCCGGCGAGGCGCCGAGGAGTCGCCCAGCAAGGGGTGTGCGGCTCCAGCTTTGACCTCTACCTTGCCCGAGGGCCCACAAGGCCAGCATCCAGTTCGCACACTCAGCACGTCCCTGTACACGCTCACCTGGCCTTTAAGTTGCATTTCTACCTTGCTCTCCCCCTCCACCACTAGCTCAGTGCTCCCCGCACCGAGAGGCAACCCTCACCCCCCCAACCCAGCCCACCCCCGACCCTGCAGCGCCCGAAACTGGCTCCCAGTCACACAGAAACGTGGTTATGGGATGAGCGAGTGTTAATGACAGAGCAAGAACGGGATCGAAGGAGGAGAAAGAGCAGTGGTCCCCAGGGGCAGTGGAACGTGATTCTCTGTCTGTTCGGACTCCTTCCCAACAGCCCAGTCGGGGCTGGGAGGGATGGAACCAGCAGGGAGACGGGAGGGAGGAGGGCATCCCCTTCCCTCCCCTCCTGCCTGACCAACTCTCCCTCCCAGGGCCGGGACTGAGGGCTCCAGGAGGACGCTGGGACGTGGTACCAGAGGTCCAGAGGGGGCGAAGGAAGGGCAGAGACGGGGGAGACAGATAAAACCCGGAGAGGCAGGAAACGTGCCTTACGGGGCCCGGATGGTGGCTGAGGCTTGTGGGAGCCCAGGGGCTTCTCATGTCCCCAAACCCTTCACCAGGGCAACGTCAGGGGACACCCCTGCCTTGGGTGGAACAAGAGCAGATACTGGGCCAGCACAGCGGAGGACAGGGAGCGGGCTCCTGGGCGGAGGTGGCCGGTCCTGCAGCAAGGGCCTCGGGGGCCATGTGCCCCGGGGGCTCACCCCCGAGTGGACCAGCTGTCGGGCGCAGGACCTGCCGGGGGCCAATGTCCGTTTCCTGTGCCGGCCCCTGCGGCCCGGCCCAGCAGGACCTGCCTGACACACCTGAGCACGTGCGCCTGGGGCTGGTGTGCAGGGAGCGGGTTTGCCTCAGCCTCCAGGTCTAGGGCTGCTGGACCCCCTGCTGGCCTCTCACCCGCGGTCTCTAATCCAAAGTGTGAGACAGTCGCAAAGTGAAGTCTTCCTACTTCTACCCGTCACTTAACCAGGCACCAGGAGACGGAAAGCTTTTAAAGAACTGCCTACGTGATACTGAAACGTTGTAACTTTCAGGAGCGTCTCTGGGCCACACTGGAAGGAGAGCTATCTTGGCCACACATTAAATACATTGCAACATTCAATCACAAAAAAACCCTCAGTGTTTCAAGTAAATTTGTGACTTTGTGCTGGGCCGCACTCACAGCCTCCCGACAGGAGGCCCGGGGGCCGCACTCAGGACCTGGCCCCGGCTCCATGTCATGCGGAACTGAGCTCATTAACTCGTGCTGCGTCACCGTAACAACGATCCTCCAGTAACTTCCTTCCCTGCCCAACGCCAGCAATTAACGTTCTCCTGCAAAGAGGAAGAGTCCACACCTCGCCGCCCAGCACTTGTCGTCAGGACCAAACTACCGCGTGCACCTCACAGAGCTGCCGCCGCCGCCTGTGACCGAGTCAGCGCCCAGCACCTCTGCTGGGCAGAGGTCAGCGCCCTCCAACTCTTGCTGGCACTGCGTCAGTGCTCAGTCCGCCTCCCCACGGGTTCGAGCCCAGCCGGGAGCCCGTGGACAGCACGCCTGTCACGTCTCCACCGAGTCTGCTGCCCCACTTCTCCTTCTCCAGTGCGCGTGGCTTTGCAGCACTCGATACATCCCTGTAAGCCGGCCTAAGTCCCTTGCAGAGCTGAAAAGACTGTAAATAAATAAAAATGAACAGATGAAACCGCAGATTCTTTTCTTACGGTTTAGGAACATTTGCAGAGCGAAGATGAAATGGCAGTGGAAGCCCGTCCGTACAAAACAGAATTTTCCCTACCAGATCATTCTCCTCCTTTCCTGCCGCATGAAAGACGAAAACCTCAGCACCCATGCTTGGAAGAACACAGAAGCCTTTACCAGGCTCAGGAAACTAGTCTGACACATTAATCAAGGCTTTGCAAAGGGTGGACGTGCCCCCTGCAGGTAAGCTACCTTCCAAACACCGTGTGGTGCACTGGGAGCCCTCGCTCACGGGCTTGAGACGTGTAAGGACTCTGAACAAAAGCTGTAACTCTGGTGGCCAATTTCTTAGATCCTTAAGACCCATGGTGTGATAATACAGTCATAAAAGCAGAGTATTTAAAATAGAAAACTGTTTGAAACATCTGGGCTTTATGGTTGTAAGGCAATGAAATTAAAAACATCAGTGCTCTACTCTCAAAGCAAGTGAATTCTGCTCAGTACGGTAAGTATTTCCTGCTCTTTATTTCCCGGTTAATGCACTGGGTTTGGGAGACCTGGAGACAAATAAAGCACAGCCCAGAGCTTGGAAGTCTCTGCCACTGGGCAAGGCACACTAACCAATCACTGCACGGCGTCGACCTGGGCAACGCGCGCTAACCAATCACTGCACGGCGTCGACCACAAGCAGCAGTGCATTAATCAATCTGCTCCCACGTTCCCCTCTGCCTCCTCCACCGGCTGCCAGCTCGTCGGGGCCACGAGTGCGCTGTGTACGGTGCGTTCAGTTCTTGTCCAGAGCATTTTTAATTAGCACTGTGATCATACATAATATCAATAAATATTCTTCATGTATACAAACAACACTTAGAAGATATGATGGAAAAGACTCATTTCTAATGTCACCACCGATTCTGAAAAGGATAAAATATCTCGCTATAAACCCAACACGGAATGTGAGGAAAAAATGACAGATTCCTGAAAGACGCAGGAGATCTGAATACACAGAAAGAGACACCAACTCTGTAAGCAGCCTCTATCAAAAAATGCCAGCTCTCCCTAAGTTAACTGATAAATTTAACAATCTCAGTAAGAACAGTAAAAGAAGAAATTTTGTCCTAGAACTAGAGAAGCTAATTCTGAAGTTCATATGGAAAAATAAACTGATAATAACCAGGAAATCTACGACAAAGAAAAGCCTTGTAAGTCAATAAATGTAGTATAAACCTTCAATAATTAAAACAAGGCAATACTGGGACATATATAACAAACCAAAGGAGAGAAGATAAATTCCAGAAAGAGATTCCAATGTACCTATTTAGTGCATGGAACTTGAGTGCGTGATAAAAGTGGTGCCCAACTCTACGGGGCTGGGACATCGCTTCCTTGACAAGGTCACATCGTACAGTGAATGGGATGGGACAACAGCCCGCAGTTATGTCACCTAGAATAACTCATCTCAGCAGCTGGTAGCCAGTAGCTCCCCTGCTGGCCTGGAGGAGCTGGCCTGGCATTGGGGGGCGTCTTGAGTGAGAAGCAGGGGGCAGAGCCTCAGGGGTGGGCGGAGCCTCCACGCTCCAAGGTGAGGAGGGACTTCCAGCAGCCACGCCCACCTGCCAGAGGACCTGCGGCCTCAGCGGAGACATGGGCCAAAGCGCAACCTACAGCAGAGGACCCACCAAGCCCCACGGGACGAGGACCCCAAAGATGGCAGGTCACCACCAGCTGCGCCGAGCCACTGTGCCCCCGGGTCACAGCAACGGAAACCATAGCTCCAACCACCACGCAGGCGAAAAATCAAAAGCATGGGGCGTTCAGGGTGCTGGGCCTACCCACAGACCCGCCCCCTCCTGCCCCTCCTCCCCTCCTCCCCCTCCTCCCCCTCCTCGCCGGTGGAAATAAGATAGTGCGAGGCCAGCGCGCACGCATGGCGGGTCCACTCCATCACACTTATACCTGCCGCTTGGCCCACCAACCTCACTCTGGGAAGTCTATGCAAAACCTGCAGACATGGGAAATGACAGGTGCGCTGAAGTTTTTGTTAAAACAATGTCTCGAATAACAAATGACAGAAACAAACCAAGGGTCCCACAGTTGGGGGCTGGTGCATTATTTAGCGTCTTCTACTGGTGGAATACGGCATGCCCCTAAAACAGAGGAAGGAGGAGGACCCTACAGGACAGGGAAGTGCTCCGGGATGTGCTGCTAAGCGGAAAAAAGCAAACTTCAGCTCAGTGCACACGCCGTGCTGCCTTGTGCACGGAAACCAAGTATTTGCGTGAGGAACCAGGACCTTGGCGTGGCCACCTGGTTGGCAGGGGGACGGAAGACGGACAGGGACAGCACTGGGATTGTCTCCTCCACAAACACGTTTTCACAATTATTTTCATTTCTGAAACACGTACGCATATTGCCTATTGAACAGGATTTACCTTTCTGAATATTGCTGAGTGATGCATAGCAAAGGCATTGTAACGGGCGTGTGTCCGGGACGCAGGGGTGATGACGGGGGAGGGGGAGGACAGTGTCTCCGGGGGACCAGGACTCTGCCCAGCACGTGGAAAGATCAAGAGTTTGGACGGACGGGCGGGCCTCAGCAGGACGCTGCGGACAGGGCTGGGGGACAGGGCGCAGCGAAGCAGCGAGAGGGCAGGGCTCTGGGGGCCCAGACCCGAGTCTCGAGGAAGGAGGCGAGGCCTCACCCAGGATCCTCAGGGGAACTCGGATTCTCGGCAGCACAAGCCTCCTGCCTTGAACCGATCATTCCAAAGGTGCGCTGGGGGATGTGTCCAAGGGGATCTATCAGCTTCCCGGGTGACGGACCTGGTGGCTTGAAACCACAGAAATGTATCCTCTCTCAGCCCTGGAGTCCAGGAGCCGGAACCAGAAGTCTGAGGTCAAGGCACTCCAGGGCCACCCTCCCAGGGGCGGACTCTTCCCTGTCCCTTGCAGTGTCCGGTGGCTGCCAGCACCCTTGGGTGTGGCTGTGTGGCTCCAACCTCTGCCTCCACGTGGCCACCCTCCCCCGTGTGCCGGTCTCTTCTGTCTGCTACAAGGACAGCTGGTGCCGGCCCACCTGGGCAATCTGCCTGATCTCGTCTCAACCTCCTGACCACATCTGCAGGGACCCTTTCTGCAGACAAGGTCACCCTCACAGGGCACAGGGGTCACAGGGATGGGGACATGACTCTTCTGGGGACCCCATGGTCAATGCTCAGGACAGGAGACTACGTAGCAGGGAGTTGCCATCGGCCAGGTAAGAGAAGTCCCACTTGTGTTCAACTCTCCTGGTTAAAAACCTCCAGGGCCAAGACCCTGCGGCCCCTCCAGCTTTCCACCGTCCCCTTCACACCTCTTTCTCTCGCCCACCCACCCTGCTGCCTTGATTTCTACGCCAGCAGCCGGATGGGTGTTTTCAGCAGCCCCTCGTCCCTTCTGGCCTTTTCATACATTCGTGCCTCGACCACTGTGCTGCCTTTTGTGCTGTCCGAACAACGCTGGGCCCCGGATCGGGAGTGGCAGTCCGTGGGGCCTCCCTGGGAGAGGCGGCTCACGCAGACCGAGGTTGCACAGTGGGAGAAAGGCCAGGCGCGTGTAGGACGTTTCCGGTCAGGTCTGGGCGGCTGCACACCCCTCTCCAAAAACCCCAGACACCAGGGTTTCTAGACCACCTGGTAGCACACTGAAGCAGACAGTGTAAGGCCAAGGGAGGGAGCAGATCCTTGAACTTCACGTCAGCATGGAGAGGGCCTTTCAGAGGAGGTGGAAGACAAGGGGTCTAAGCTGTCACCTCCTTCCCTCCGGAAAGGCCACTTTCTGTCAGCTTTGGGAGAAGAGCGATCCTTCAGAATGCATTCTGTCCCCTTCTCACAACCCCTCGCCAGGTCTCAGTGGTTGCCCCTCCATCCAATTAACCAAGGCCCCTGTGTGGCCCCTTACTTCCCACCCAGTTAGCAACAGCTCACCTGCCTGCAGCTCGAGCTCCAGCTCTAACCACCCCCACACGAGGGAGCCTTCTGTGGCGATGGGAAGTTCTGGATCTGCACCGTCCAAGGTGGGGTCCGCAGGCCACAGGCGGGCATTGCCGCCGGAACTTGGTCGGTGTGCGGGAGGAACTAATTCTAATTCTAACTCCCGCTGATGTTTAATTCATTTAATTGGAAACGACCTAACATGGCGAGGGGCTGCCACCCTGGAGAGCACAACCCCCTACGCCCAGCCACGGGAGCGGGAGCGCCTGCCCTGGGAGGAGTCGGGTCCAGCCTGGTGTCACCGCAGGCGCGCTCTAGGGGTGCACCCGCTCCCTGTCCTGGCAAGTCTGTTGGAGTCACAGCCATCGATCACGTTCAGCAAAATGAAGTGATGTGGTTTTCTTCTCCTTTCTTCAAGATGTTAGAGAACAGACTTGGACATGCTAACTACATATTTTCAAAGAAATGACCGTAACTATGGGACTCCCTAACAGCCACAGCCCACTCTCTCACTTTTTGGATAAACTCACCCTTTGTTCCTGGCCTCTCTTCCTACACAAATCCCTGGAGACTTCCCCAGCTCCCACATATGTGCTGCTGTGTGATAAAACACGTCTATTCCCGTGCCCTGCCTTGTCAGTGTGAAGCTGCAGGGCGCCGTTTCCAGGTGGCGCTTTCAGTGCTGGGGGCGGGAGGAGAGTCTGCGCTGAAATTGTTCCTTCTTAAAGAGAGATTTAGCCCTGCCCGCCTTCTCCCTCAGGCTGCAGAACTAAAGAAACAGGTGGGTGTTCTTCCGGGCGGGACGGATTCTCAGCGATCACGCCCAGGGACAAACTGCAATAAAAAGTGGATTTAGGCACTAATGGATCTCTGTCTCATAAAATCTCACATTTATGTAAATCGGTGCTAGGAAAGCATTTTATGTGGGCGTATTACTTCTTAAAACTTTCTTCTTTCAACCATTCTAAAAATAATCTATACCCATTTTGGAAAATAACAGGAAAAAAGTGGACAAAAAAAATCAACCTTACTCCCAACTACCCAAAACAATATTAATGTTGACATGTGGTGAGTTAATTTTCTTTTTTTGTTAATCTAAATAGAAGTTGGGGATCTGTTTTATCATTTTTACTTTTTGGTTTTACATAACTGTTTACTCTGTATATGGAACTTTATAAGCACACACTTATATTTCTATAAGTATTTACCTTGCTTTCTTTACTATGGCAAGAACATTTCTCTTATTATAAATTTTTACAAAACACATGAAAGCAACTGCACAATACCCCACTGAGTGCTAAGACCTGACCTTATTCAATTATTTCATCATGAGGTACGTTAAATGGTCTCCAAGTTCAACTATTACACAAAGCATGAGAAGAACATCTCTAAACAGAACACTTTTTCATTAGTTGGACTTAGTTTCTTAGGATTAATTCCCAGAAATGAAATTATCAGTTCAAAAGAAAGAAATGTTTGAAGGTGCACGTTGCCAATTTTTTTCCAAAAGATGTGCAACAGTTCGTGCCCGCCTCACAGCGCGGAAGGGCCCACCCCGACCCACGCCTCACCGGGCAGAACTCGCGTGCGCTCATGGGAAACCACCCTGTCCGCCCAGCTGCCGTCTGTACGGGATGGGGCGCGCCCTGGGGCAACGCAAAGCGGCTTCTGTGACCCCGATCGGGTTTCCTGGGTCGAGAGGCCAAAACGAGCCCCATCTGCGGTGTGCCTGGAAAACGCCTTTCCGAACCATAAAGGAATTCTTAAATTCAAAAGCACTACTTCAAAGCTTTTCTCGAGCTTTTCGAGTGACTCTAACCGGTCAGCTGTCCTCACCGCACGTGGGGTCACGGAAACCCCGGTGGTAGGGGCTTGCGGAGCAGGTTCCTGCTGCACTTGTTTTGAAGTGCAACCGACTGAGTAATAACACTGTTTCAAAGTGGGTTTTGCTCTTCTTGATATCAGATCTAATCTATAAGGAGAAAATACTCTGACAACCACAGCGTATGGGGCCCCGGAGAGGCTGTGCAGCGGGGTTTACCCCACAGCCCTCCTGTCCCACATTCTCACTCGACACCCGGTGCAGAGCACGCCCCGGTGAGCGCCTTCCTAATTTAGGGGACACCTACGGAGGACTCGCAGTGGAGTGGCTAAAACCAGCTCCGGCAGCCTTTCACAGACACTCCCTGTCAGACGAGCCGGCAAAGAGGAGGCAGGAAGAACGCCTGAGCAGGAGCCTGAGCAGGAAGCTTTTTCATTATTCGAGCTCAGTGCCTCCAGACTGACCCCAGGCACAGAAGTGTCAGCTCAAAGGGAAGAAGCGTCCGCAAGGTGAACCTCACAGGGAGACTGAAGGCCCTGCACACCTTTCCCACGCAGCGCAGTGAGGGGTCAGCACGGGGAAGAGGACGTGGCTTACCTGGACAACAGGTACCCCTTCAACTCGTAGGATGCCTAGAGGTGTGAGGCCTGTGGCACCTGCCAGGAGGCACACCCAAAGGACAGCATCTCGCCGGTGGCAAGCAGCCTGCGGGTCTTGAGCTGGGGGACCAATGTGCCTGAAGAAGCAGGGACCAGCCACCCACATCCAGGACAGAGAGCAGCCAGCTGGAGGGGTCTGGCCTTGCTGGGAAAGGGGGATGGCAGGTCCTGGGGGTCTCCAAAAAAGCCTTAAGCGTGTCCCACAAGACAAAGGATCAGCTGTGGACATGGGCCCCCCCCACCCAGTAAAATGACAGCCACTTTGTCACTGGTCAGCAGAGCCCAGAACTGTGGCCATCAGCTCTGGAGAAGCCATGGTGGGCGTGGGGCAGTCCGTGCAGGGGGGGAGCAGCGGTGGGCCCCGCGTGGCCTCATCCGGCAGCAGGTCCCAGCGGTGCAGGCCACACTGAGACGAGGGTTTTCCTGAGCGAGACTCGGGCGTGCTTTTCACGCACCAACAATATTTATTTTATCTCCAAAGCAGAAGAGCGGTAACAGCTAACACACACACACACACACACACACACACACACGGTGCCTACCACTTGTCGTGGGTTGTAAATACTTCACGCATAATTGCCCTTTGATCTTCCAGACGAAACACTGTGAAATGGGACACTACCAATGTTCCCACTTTACAGACGCGTGGGAAGGTCAAAGGACGTGCTCGAAGCCACGCTGCTAGGAGGCAAAGCGGAGGTTCCAAGCCCAGAAAACTCATTTCAGAGTCCAGAAGCTTTCGTTCCGTCAGATTAAAAAGCACCACCAGGAAAACAAACTCCCAACATGTTGGGAGCGAATTCCACGCGCAGTCAACGGTTGCTGACCGTGCCCCTCACAAGCCGACCAGCTGGGAGGCGACTGCCCACCATCCGTGTGGCCGATCACCCCAAAGGGAACAAACAGTTCTGATTTCCCTGACACGCAGGCCCTGCGAGGAACCCTGCCCGAGGTCCTTCCTCTGAGATGTGTCACTGCTGTCACCCCGGTGTGTCCTCCCAAGGTCCTCAGCAAAGCAGTGAATTATGGCCGGAGAGAGTCACTGGGCAGGGGAGCCCTGGGGGATACACGTGCCCAGGAAGGTCCTGGGCAGAAAGCCGCCGTGGGCCAAGAGGCGGACGGAGCCCCCAAGGATCGGGGCCAGGAAGCTGAAGTGTGAAGTCCAGGGTCCGAGGCACAGCGGGCAGGCTGCTCAGCAGCGCGCAGCCGCCTCCGGCCTCTCGCCACCCTGTGCGTGGGCCGAGGGGCGCTTCCTCCACTCTTCGGCGGCATTTGGAGCCATCGAACCTCATGCTCAGTCATGGGCTGGCGTGGAATCGTAAGCGCAGTTAAAATGCGTTAACCGTCTCAGGAAAGACCAAAAGCTGCCCTTCGCCGCGACGCGGTACGAGGAGGTCCGGACCATCGCGGCTCTGGGCCTGCTCTCACCCGAGCATCGCGTCTTCTTCCTGCGTGTCTTCCCGCGGACGGGAACCTCTCTCTCCAGGGCGCTGCGTCGGCCTCCACGGTCGGTGCCCACCTCCTGGCGCCGGCCTGGCCCTCGCTGCTCCCGCCGAGGCCCTCCCGTGGGCTGGCGGAAGCACAGAGGCCTCTCCGCGGGCACCCGGCCAGTGGGAAGCCGTGAAGAGCCGATGCAGGTGGCTTAAGTGGGGGCGGGGGGAGGATCCACACAGCCCACCACGCCCGTGCCCGAGCGGCCGCGGGGATTCATCTCAAGTCACGACGCACTCCGACCCCTCTCTGTCCGTGGGTCTGTCTCTTTGTCCCTCCCTGCAAACCCCTGAGCGAGGGGGTCGAAGACAAAGGCACACACGAACGACTTCCACCAGGTAACCGCAGGGACGACCTGAGCGCCAGTGCACGGCGCGGCGAGTGGGAGCGAAGGGCCGGTCCGGGGCAACAGCAGCCGTGGGTGACAGCGGGAAAGTCTCCTGTCGGGGCTCCGGTGCGTGCGGCGGGAGACGGCCCGGCTGCTGACGCCCGTGTTTCAGAGGAGCGCGCTCGGCCCCGCGACGAGCCATCACCGCCGCAGGCGAGCGGCGGACGCGGACCGGCGCAGACGCTGCCACCAGAGACGACGTGGCCGTTCGTTTCTTTAGAAAAGCAAAATCGAACTAAACACATCCATCGCATGGCCCAGTAACCCCACCCCTCGAGCAGGTCCCAAAGAGACGTGACTGAGGGCCACCGCGACGCCCGCACGCGGCTGTTCCTGTGCGCTGGCAGACAGCGCCCCGAAACGACGCGGAGCGCACCCCTCCGCAGGC
>JAPYXV010004169.1:0-11603 GCA_028533065.1 Trachops cirrhosus
CCCCTAATTTCTGTATGCAAGGGATAGGGTGCCAGTGATTTCTGATTCTTATTGTGAAAAACATGTTTCGATTGGGTCTCCAATAACTGAGCCTTCCTCTCCCATTTCAGCTTCTCGTTCAATAATTTTTTAAAAGGTTATTTATATGCACTGGGCCTGAATGTCAATCCTGATATTTTCCACTGTTATGATTCTAAACTCTAAATGGGGTACACTGACAATACAGACAGATTTAATCTTCTTCATATATAACTTGAGGATAAAAGGTCACAAATAAAGCATGTTTCCCCCTTCCTTCAGGTAAACATGCAAATAGCTCATTTCCTTCGAAGCATGTATATACAGCATGCATTCTGCGTTCTTTGTAGCAGGAAATAGGTCGCTGAGATGCAGCAAAAGTTAACCCTTTCATTTCTCTGGCTAAGAAAAGGGTTGTTTTCTTCAAACGGAAGCTCCTCAGCCAGGCTAACGTCAGTCACGTGACCTCCTGTTCTGGACCTCCTTGGGGCAGGCTCTTTCCTCTTTTGTTTTAAGAATCCAGTGACACCCGTATTACCAACCGGTGTCACTGTGCTTGTCCCTAAGGAGGAGAGAGAGTGAGCCTCTACCCTTGAGAAGTTCACAGTCAGGGACAGGTGGCAGTGCAGGGTGCCAGCGTCATAGCCAAGGGAAGAAGAGCAAAAGGTGTCCACGGAATCTGTGAAGGCCCCGGAGAGGAGGCAGGAGGGAAGGGCCACCACGAGCAGAGAACCGTGCGAGCCGCCACTCCTGTGTGCGCAGCTGCAGGAGGCAGGGGCCTGGCAGGGAGGCAGTGTGCAGAAGGCGGGGTGGGGGGGGCTGAGAGAGCCTTGCAGATTTCCCTGTACGACCCTCCCCAGCCCTCTGTCAGGTCATCGGCTCCCTTAAGTCTTCCGTTGCAGAGTTTCAGGGACGCCATCT
This sequence comes from Trachops cirrhosus, assembly GCA_028533065.1. Classification (NCBI taxonomy): domain Eukaryota; kingdom Metazoa; phylum Chordata; class Mammalia; order Chiroptera; family Phyllostomidae; genus Trachops; species Trachops cirrhosus. The sequence continues at coordinate 940 of JAPYXV010004169.1, forward strand.
TGAAATTCCAGCATGGTACAGAACATGCATCACGCAGACTGTGGCCGGAGACGGGGGGGGACAAGAGCAGTCTGTGAGTGCGTTTTTCCGCAGCCCGAGAAATCCTGTGTGCTGTCTGCTGTCACCTTCCAAAAACTCTTTCAAAGCATTAAATGATAGTTTGTGAAATAAAGCGAAACGGTTACATTATCCAGAATACATTATCCACGCACTACTTTATATTTAAAAGATCCTTATTCATTTGCGTATTTGCAAGAAGTGAACTAAATAAAAATAAGAGAAATATCGTCATTTCCCTCGTCCACTACTACAGTGCTTGGTACCAAGTACGTCGGTTGATGTGTGACAAATGACAGCAAACAGAGTTTTTGTGGTGCGTCCTTTTTTCTCTCTGATTGACCAAATCAGCTTCTACCTCCTGCGGCCTTCCGAAAGCAGCCCAGACATGGGCAGGAGGATTGCAGTGTGTCCGTACTAGGCTGATGGACAGCCGGCTTAATGGAAAAGCTTCAAGTTCACTATTGCAGTTAATTGGCCTAAAATATCTTAAAACTAAATGAAAGTACTTTTTGCCTTAAGAAAGCATTGAGAGAAGTTTGATGGCATTTTAGCTGATTCTAGAAGAAGCAGTTCTGTGACCAAATGTGTCATTTGCAACTTACAAGAGAATAAAGATTTCTCGTCTTCCCTGAATGTCTTAGAAAAAAGAACAGTCTCCACTAATCACCGCCCTTGCAAATGTCTCACCTAAATTTCCTCCTCAGGATCCCTCCCCGGGGGGCACCGCAGTCCTATTCGCCTCCCCGTAAAGGGTGCATGCTGCCTTTTTCCATCGGGGATGCCCCACGCAAGTTTCCCTGTCTCTGTCTTAGGTTGTGCTTTCCATCTCAGTAATCCCCAGTACAGGATGGCGACCGTCTCAGCTGGCTGACTCTGTTTCGTAAAGGGGTCTGTGTCTCTCCATCGAACCCCTGGCACTTCCTCCTGTGGGGTCGGTGCCCCGGGAACCTTGGCCATCCTTCCGTGTCACGAGACGTGAACCCGGACAAAAGGCAGCGTCTGAGGGCAAAGCCTCGCGGAGCAGAGTGGTTTTAAATGCCTGTGTTCTGGGAGTTTTCAACAAAAGCAGCGGCAATGCCTCTGCCTGTCCCCAGAGGTCCCCTCTGTGTGTCATCCCTGAGGACAGTCTGAGATCGTCAGCGCTGCCAGCGGGCCCCAGTCGGGGGACAGTATTTCAAATTGTCAGTAATCCATAGGACTATATCTCTGCTTTTGTCTGTGCTCGTACCAGCACCCCTATTTACGTGTTTTATGATCCAATGTGTTCCCTGAAATCTTGGACCAAAATTTCAGCCTCTGTATCGCATTCACAGCACTAATGCCGACCTTCTCCTGATGTGAACCCTCTCCGGTTTTCGCACAGCCTTTCCTGGTCCCGTCTCTGCGTCGTGGTCTCTGCCCACGCCTGTAACCAGTCAGGGGCCTCCTTCCGGTGTGTCTCAGCCACAGCTCTCCGGTGTCCCCTGTGCAGGGCGGGCCCGCTGTATGCAGGGGTGAGCACACCAGCAGGAGAGCTGTCCCTGAGGGCTGCCACCCAGCCTGCCGCTCCCCCAGCAGAATCTGGGCCTTCGGGGTCTTGCCTCTCGAGCACGGATGGAGGGAGGTAGTGGGGATTTAACTTGTGAATGAGTAGCATAGATAGACATTCTGATTTCCAGACAGTCACTTTCTGGCTCCGCTTTTTAGGGCTCTGGGATAACAATGAACTTGCGTTCATGAATTGAAATTCATTCCTCTTTTATAAAGCATCTGGAGCGAAGGTGCACAGACAGCGCACAGACAGCGCACCCTGGCTAAGCACCTGGGAAACAGAGGGCGTGTTCCGTGTAGTCCAAAGCCTACGCACTGTTTAGCCTTGTGACCTCTGAGTCTAACATGTTCTATCCATCCCCAATATTTTATTTATGTATTTGTTTTTAAAGAGTTTATTTATTCATTTTTAGAGAGGAGAAGGGAAAGAAAAAGAGAGGGAGAGAAACATCAATATGTGGTGCCTCTCCTGCTCCCCCTACTGGGGGCCTGGCCCATCAGATCAGGGATGTGCCCTGACTGGGAATCGAACCAGTGACCCTTTACTTCACAGGCCAGTGCTCAATCCACTGAGCCTCACCAGCCAGGACCCCAATATTTTTTTAAAGTAAATGCTAATTCATTTTTTGCTATTTTTGCCTCAAGTTTTTATTTCAAAAAATTTCAACCTAAAGAAAGTTGAGAGAGTGCTACATTGAACATGCATGGATGCTCACCCAGTTCCTCCCAATAAGGTCTCGTCTCTTCGCCTTTGTCACCGTCTCCGCCCCTGCTCATACAGACAGACACGCGTTCCCCCTGTTTCTTCTGAGGTTAAGTTGCAGGTACTGGACAGTTGACTGCGTGATACATGGGCACTCGGGACCCAGGAAAACTCCATTATTCCCTACCCCACACCACTTCACTCCTGAGAAAACCACTTGATTATTTTTATCTAAAATATTCATATTAAAAGATCCCCCACTTGCCCCCAAATTATCTTTAATACCTGTCATCGTGTTTTCGATTCAGTCTCCAAACATCCCTGACTGGAAGTTGGTTGGTACTCCTATTTGGTCTTTTTCAAAGTCAAGACCAATCCCCTGATAATATCGCCTTCTTTAAATTGTTAAAAATATAATTTTTTCAGACATGAAAAAGTCACGCTCGTGCAAACATACAATGAATACATGTCAGAGACTTCATTTCACTTGTTAACTTTTGAGGCAGCAGGAAGATGTGCAAAAGGATGGGAAGGAAAACTGCCAGGCTCAGCGCAGGCTGAGCGCCCGGCAGCAGGCAGGCCTGGCCTCGAGGACGCGGGTGGGGCCACGCCCACTGCTCTGCTCTGGGGGAGCTCGAGTCAGTGTTCCCCCCAAAGGTGAGACCTCTCAGGGGGCTTTCCATAACAGCGTGCCATCTCAGACACTGTTCTGTTGGCCGCTCCAAGGTCACCTCAGGGAGGCTGTGCTGCTTTGGACCAGATTGTCCTCACGCAGCTCTTAACACGAGAACGTCCACCAGCCCCGTTTGCAGCATCTCTGTGTCGGCATGGTGAAAGGCCAAGCCTTGGTGGCTTTCTAGGGCTCCGTGGCAAATGTCAAAGACAGCGTGTTCCGTGGGGGAGACGCCGTCTTCATGTGCTCACGGTTCCTGGGTTAGAACCCGGACGTGATTGGGGTCACTTCTCTGCTGACCAGTCCTCTAATCGGTCATGATTATTCAGGATGCCTGCGATGTACAGGCACGTTACTGTTGTCACGAGGTGCTCAGCCACGTAGGGATGGGGGAGAAAACCTCATTCAGTGGCAAACCATTGCGTTTACCTAGATTGCTGAATTTGAGGAGCCTTTGATCCCTTGTCAACTTTCTCAGCCGAAATTTGCACAGTCTTTTCTCATTTTTGTCTGTACTCACACTTAACCCCTCATGTACTGCTTTTCAGCAGGCACTTCCTGGCCAGTATTTAACACGGTAGCTGTTGTTCGCAAGATGAAATAGTAACTTTTCAAACGTTTTCAGGTTAGAAGACAATGTAGCAATCGCTCATGTGGCCTAACCCCGTCCTCACCTGTGGATGCCGAGACAAACTGGTGCCAGGCAGTGGGACCTGCCCAGTTCCCCTCGCCACCCCGGGCCAGCCTGCGGCCCCACCTTTGGTGCTCGGCCTGGCTCATTGGTGCCGCCCTGCCCGGCGGGGACGCTGGGTTCAGGAAGGCCCAGCTGTGCAGTGAAGACTGTCCCTCTCACTGCAGATTCAACGGGCATAACACAAAGGACATGCCTTCCTTCCTTGTTTATTCGATTATGAACATGGATCCCAGTTACTTTCTGTCTTACAATTGCTAGAAGTGCTCCAAGACCACCTTGTTTTGAAACGAAACTCATATGACAAAGTTAACCACGTTAAAGCGAACAATCCAGCAGCATTTAGCACATTCTCAGTGTTTGGCAGCTACAGCCTCTAACTACTCAGAACGTTTCATCATCCCAAAATAAACCCCCAAGCCCATTCCAGCAGCTCCCCACACTGCCTTGGCCCCCCAGCCCCTGAGCCCCCAAACCGCTTTCTGACTCGAGGGATGTGCCTGTTCTGGACTCGGCACGTACATGGAATCACACACCGTCTGTCTGTTTGCATCTGGCTTTCGAGTGGCATCGTGGTGTAGGCTATGCCACCGTTCGGCCACCCACTCACTTGCTGGTAGACATATGGGTTATCGCCCCCTTTTGGTTACTCTGAATAGTGCTGCTGTGGACACTTATGGATAGGTATGTGTTTGAGTCCCTGCTTTTACTTCTTTTGAGTGTGTAAGAAGGAGTGGAATTTCTGAGCCATCTAGTAATGTTTGGCTGAACTTTTTGAGGAACTGGAGGCTGTTTTTCATTATATATTCAAGACAGGTTTTTGAGAAATTGTCTCATCTTAACTCAAAAGGCTGAGTGGTGGTAAGATGCCTTGGAAAGTAAGCAGACCCCACTTGCTTGGGAACTGTGTAACCTCGATCAACTTTCTTAACCGCGCTCTGAGCCCCAGTTTACTCGTCTGTCAATCTGAAATAGATAATGCTCGCCTCGCTGAGTTGGCGGTGAGAACGCCAGGAGATGGTATACAGGAAGCACTCACTCTGCTGTGGTGTATCTGTATTTTTTCAACTCAATATACGTACGTGATCTTAGTTTTCCCCATGAAATATCCAAAGCTTTAATTTCCTGCCTACTAGTCATTCTAGGAGAGGCTGGCTTTAGAATTAAGTGTTCTCATATATCAAAGCCTCGTATATCAAAATATGAATTATCATCTTTATAAAAGGAGGAGCAAAAGATTGCAGGGGCCTTCTCTGAAGCCTTGATTTATCCCATTCTGCCGGAGCCCTCCCGGGCTTGATCTTATCTGAATTCTTTGTAGCGCCTCAGAGCTTGTTTGAATGTCTTATGTTGAAAGACAGTTATATCATCTCGTGGCTCTTGTTGGATTTAGAGTGAGTTTCAAAGAAACCGCATGTCCCATTTTAAAGTATGTTCCTCCCCCTGCGTGTGGGACTACAACTATCATAGGGTCAGAGGGAGCAGCCCACGCAGCAGAGTGCTCCTCACATTTGCAATGAGCTGAACTTGGTAAGCAAGGGACCTGGAGATTGGCCTTGAACTAGGTTGTGTGCCCCTGGGGGTGCCCAGGGAAGGAAAGGGCTTGCTGTACAAAAGCCTGAGCCCCCCCATGGCAGGCCTCGTGCACCCCGCAAGTGTGTGCTCAGAGCTGTAGGGTCCCGGGGAGCCCATGGCTGGCAAAGCCAGACACCCACCCTGACCCCATGGAGGGTACATCCCAGGACAGAGGCGGACCTGCATCCAGCACCACAGCAGGGAGGTCAAGTTGAAACAGTGACACATACACTGCAAGAAGGGATAACAGGGAGATTCCACCAGGAGCTGGCTGGCATGCATGTGTTGGGACTGTGTATATAACAGACCACGGTCTGTCTTCCCCGGGCCGGCGGGCAGGACGATGGGACGGCTCCAGTGGTCCTGCGGGCCTGCGGCCCCCGCCCCCGAGAGGCAGGCCTGTGGCCCTCACACACCACAGTCATTCGGGAAGTTCCTCGGGCAGACCATCCGACCGCGTTCAGCTCTCACCGCGCCCCTGACTCACGGAGCGACCTGGGCAAAGTTCTGTCCGCTCTCTCAGCCCCAGTTTGCTTTTTCTTTTTTAATTTTAAATCAGAGTAATGAGTGCACACCTCAAAAGAGTGTTGTGAGGAAGACACGGGATGGATTGGAAAGATGCGTGGCCCGATGCCTGGCACAGAGCCAGCGCTCCGGGGGTGAGCGTGGCCGCCGTCACTGCCTCCTTCGTCATCGTCACCAGCCACCAGAAAGGGTGTCGCCCACACCGGGTGCCCCGTGGAGCCCTGTCAGAAGAGTTCTTATTGCGACTGGGTGTGTGGAGTTTGGGAAAGACACCTGCAGTTCGTGAATAACTTGGGTCACCTTGAGTGTATTTCATCACAAGTCCACGTAACAGGAACCAGACCAATGAATGTAATATCAATCTTTCTTAGATATCAACCTATCTATAAATAGGAGTTTCTAACAAAATTTTTAGACAACATTTCTCTGAAGTCAAAGGCATGCTATTCTATTCACCTTTGAAAAGTATAGCTTCCTAGTAGCCTACCAGGGAAATTATTATACCCTTGGAATTTGCAGAATATTGATGTGAACAGTTTTACAGTGTAAGTAATCATTAGATAGGGATGAATTTGAGAAACCTTCATTCATAAACCTAAACAAAAAGCTTTCTTCAGTTATTCAGTTGAGGTTTGATATGTTCCCCCTGAATTCCTTAGGAGAAAACCCACATCTGTCTCAGTGACTCTTGACTCTTGGCCTCCACACTTCTGTCTGTTGAGCTCTGAGTAGGAACTTCAAGTGCCCCAGCCCCTGAGTCCCGGTTGGGGGCACACCCCGCGGCACAGCAGCGTGGGAAAGACCGGTCCCCCTTGCTTACATGCTTCCAGCAGCTCGCACTTGCCCTGACTGTCCTCTGTTTCTGTGAGTACCCGATGCATTGCCTTCCCTGCCCATGCACTGTGCTGAAAAAAAAAACAAAAACAAATCTAACGTTGAATTTCACGCCAAGGAGATGCAGAGAAACGCTGCTCAGGAGAAACAATCCCCTCGTGATTTTCAGCCGCATGAAGGTAGCGAACTTGAAGTCTCCCTCGGCTCACACATGAATTTCCTTGGGTGGGCGGGCGTTTCTGAGCCCCTGGGAATGAGAGTGTATATTCTCCATTTCACCGATTGGGACTTTCCCTGGAAAACCAATTACCAGCCCAGTCTGGGAAAATTATTTTGCCTATTAGACCCTGAAATGCATTTTGAATTCTTAGTTACTGAAACTTAGTCATTGATTCCAGAAGTGAGTATCGAGACCTGATGCTGTGCCAGGCACTCAGCTGCACAGCAGACTCGTGAAGTTGACTAAGGCAGACTTACTTGTAATTACAAAGACTTCAAACACAGACTAGAGTCTATGTATGATTGAAAAATACTTCTAAAAAAATGTGGTAGGTGCTTTTAGAGGGAAAGCCAAAACGGCCAGATGCACAGGCAGGGCCCCTGAATTCTCTTCTGAGGTCAGCGAGGCCTTCTAAGAGGGCGGGCGGTTGGCGGAGGTCTGAGACAGGAACACCAGCTGCGGTGGTGATGGCAGGAGCAGTGGCAGCAGCTCTGAGTCCGAGCGCCCATGCTCGGAGTAGTGAGTGCGTGTGAGTGCCTCCCTTGCCCTGGGCATCTTCCAGGCTCTTGTCCTAAAACATCTCACTTCGGCCTCACAAAAATCCCACAGGACAGTTCTTCTTCTATCCCATTGACGAAGTGAACCACAGAGAGGGTAAGGAACCGGCTCCTGTCCCCACAGCTATGAAGGGCAGAGCCTGGATTCACACGAGGGAGCGAAGCCCTCCTGGGTGCAGCGGCAGACAGGTGCAGGCGATGGGAGGGGTGGGTGGGCCGGGTGGTCTGGCCAGCGGGACCAGAGCTTCCGTGAGCGGAATTCGATGGCTGCTCGGCGGTGACTTCCCCGAGTTCCTTCTGTCTTAGGAGATACACTCTGAGTTGTTCAGGGTACAGGTTACAATGCCTACAACTTCATCTCAAACAGCTCGGCAAATGTGCAACAGCAATGTTACATATATTAATAAACATTTGTATTCGTATATTAAATCGATAGTACCTTTGACTAATATGGTAAAACGTGGTTAACCGAGGTAAAGAACATACAGTTTATCGTATTATTTTTATAACTTCTCTGCAAGTTTGCGACTTTTCTTCAGTGAAAACTAAAAGAAGAGGAGGAAGCAGAGTATGTGCATGTTTGGGGATTCAGTGAGGGTGTCAGCTGAGCAGTGACCTGCTGGGCTCTCGTGGCGAGGCGTAGGGCGTGGCTGCTGAGATCAGGGACCGGGAGGCTGTGCGGGGGTGGGTTCTCGGATGTTCAGGCACAGGAGGGTCGGGTGACACGGAGACCCGGCATCCACAGACGGCCCTGCGAGTCAGTGGCACTGCCGAGCAAATTGGAACGTCGGGCTTCTGTTTAAACTTCAGTTGTGAACTATGCCGGTAATTGCGGGTAGAATAAGAGCATTATTTTTTATGATAGTTAATTGAGTTTTGTTTGCTGTAAAGCCCAAGATGTGTGAACATTAAAAACAAAACCCAACCTGCCTGAGACTTTCTCTGTTCACGTCGCCTAATGCTTCCTCTATTCTCAGCCTCCTTCGTAACCGTTCTCTGTATTTCCAGAACTAAGATCCCATTCCGGGTTCTGTAATATCTGGTCTCGCGCAATACGTATGTCGACATACAGTGCTGACATATGGCGCTCCATTTTATCCAGTAATTACTTCGCGTACCTGTGCCGCTTCCCCACAAATTGCGAAATTCAGAACCTGGAAAATGAGGCGAATTCCAGGTGCGTGTGGCTCATGTACACACACATACACCCACACACTCACACACACGCTCCTCCCTGCCCTTGACAAAGGACTCTGGTGCCAGAGGAGGAGGGGTAGGCCAGTCTGTGCGCGAAGCGAAGAGTGGTGGGTGTTGCTGCGCCCACCACGGGTGCCTCCAGTGGCTGGAAGTGGGGGCGCATCGAGAGGCCAGTAAATCTTTTTAAAACCAAAGGTTGAGTGAATGTTAGAGGACAAGCAGGAAACAGCTAGGAAAAAAATTAGAAGGCAAATAAAGGCTTCTCAGGAAGTGGCTGCCAAGTTCTCCGACACTTGACAACAGAGAGGCTTCTCAGTGTCTCTTGTCTGAGTCCCCTCGAGGGCTACCCGATGTTAGTCGAGCATCGATGGCCTTATTGGAGGTGACTGTTAATTTTCCGGACCTTTCGGACAGGAACCAGAATCAGATGTGGGACCCCTTATAGTCCACGTGGGACTCAGCCAACGTTTCTGGGGGGCAAGCAGTCGAGTTGGCGGTCGGCCTGCGAGCACCCGGCGGAATCTACTGGCTCTGGGGGGCAGAATGCTGTTCTGCAGGGGACCCCCTCGGGGGCCTCGTGTCTGATCCCATCTCGGTTGTCAGCCCGTCCTGTGCCCCGAGTTCTCACTGGGAATGAGGAGCGGGTCACGGGATGGCGAGTCACACAGCTTCAGCAAAGCTACCACGTGGCCGATCCGTAAGTGCCCCACCCCGGAGCTGCAGCCCAGCCCAGGCTGACTTCCCCCAGTGGGTGACGCGGAGGACCCTTTGGGTAATTAAAGCCCCAGGCACCCCCCTCGCTCCAGAGAAGAACCTGACTTTCTGACCCTCACCTTCGGGTCTCTGCCACTACTTACAGAGCTGCTGAAATGCCCCATCACTCTTCAGGCGGGCCGTCCTGTTCTCGAGAAGACGGCCCAGCACTCGGAGCCCCGTGAGGACTTCCCAGGGTCTGACCGCACAAAGGAAGCTAAGACCCTCACGGCGTGCGCCAAGCTCTGGTCCTGGTGTTCTGAGAGGATGTTTCAGGACCCCTCTCCAGGAGATAATGCAGTCGTGTGTAAGGGTGACATACTTATTTATTCTTAAAGCGACCTCCTTACCATTTGTAAACACGTGCAAGAATTCACAAATCGTGAGTTCACGCCCTGATGCGTTCTGACGGGTGTGTTGGTGTACAATTCACATGCCATGCTGATCACCTGGTGTAGGTGTGTAGTGAACTCTGCACCGTGTACGACCGTGACCACAATCCAGACGTAGAATGGGTGTCACCCTGAGAGGTTCCCCGATGCAGAGCTGTGACATCTTCATTCCCACCTCGGCCCCTGGCAAGTGCTGATCTGCTCTCTGCCTCTGGAGCTTTCTAGAAATTTCATAGAAATGGAGCTAGACAATGCGTGATCATGTGCCTGCTTTGTTTTCCCTCGGCATAATTATTTTGAGGTTTTCAGAGTTGTCGTGTGTGTGTCTTCTTGATGAACAAAGTCCCTTTGAATGGATACGGTACACTTCGTTTCTCCTCTCACCCAGTGACGGACATTTGAAGTGTTAATAGGGTGGAATTCGTACCAGCGGAGCTGAGATCATTTGCCAACAGGTCTTTGTGAGGACGCACGCCTTGTCTCTCTCGGCTGGATACCTGGGAGATGAACTGCTGGGTTCTGTGCGATGTGTGTTTAACACTTCAAGAAAGTACTTAAGTGTTTCCAGCGTCCTGGAACGTTGTATACCCCACTGTCAGAAGGGCTAGGTCCCATCTCCCCCACCCTCACCAACACTTGCTATTGTCGGGCCTTCATCGTGGCCGCTCCGGTGGACCTCTTGTTACGGTTTTACTGTACCTCCCTCTGACCACCCATCCTACTTAACGTGGTTGTCACGTGCTGATAACCCTGCTCTCTGTCTTGTTCAGTAAAGTGTTTATTCGACTCTGTTGCCTAATGATGACATTGTGTTAGTCGCGGCGTGCCCTGGAACGTTGGCTGTGTACACAGAAGCTGGGACGCCCTTATTAGTGCTCTCCCGTTTGGCTCTCTGTTTTATGGTCCTTATCTGTTCATCATTCATGGTTAAAAACGCATAAAAGCTGTCTGCCT
>JAPYXV010004170.1:0-11603 GCA_028533065.1 Trachops cirrhosus
GTGATTGCATCCAGAGTTTACACACCCAAATAAAGGGGAGGGAGGGAGGCAGGAGAGGAGGAAGGAAGGGAGAGCAAGCCTGTAATGCACGCTGCCACACTTGGGAGAGTGTGTGATCATTTATTTCTTTGTAACTTGAAAACATTCCTTTGGTTTCAGAACAGATTTAAAGACAGTCCATTCTGGAGACTATTTGCAACACTGTTTTATTCAAAGACCCTAAAAATGGGTCTTTCTCAGACTCCCTGTCAGGCAAGAAGAGACTGTGAATGTTGTTGTGGCCACAATTAACATTCTTAGAGAAACATGTCCTTAGCTTCTCTCCCTCTCTTCCAAGTTGGCCCGTGTCCACAAACTCCACCGATCGGCAGTCAAAGCATCCTCTAACCCCTAGGCCTGTGGGAACTTGGGAGTTTCAACCTGAACACGTCGGTCCCCAAAGACCTCTTTTCCGTTGCAAGAAATCCCTCACCACAAAGGACAAGGGAGAGGCCGGGGGAGGGGCGCGGAACGGACTTGGACGGGAAGGAATGAGGGAACTGGCCGCGAGTCAACAGCCACCCCGCACTGCCTGGGGATCGCTAATCATCAACCAGAGCAGCAGCTCGGTCCGCACTCCGGATGCCCGAAACAGCGGGACCACGGTCTGCCAGGATGCCAGACGCGGCTCTCCCGCAGCCCTCGCAGCGCTTGATCCTCGACCTCCAGGGACCCACCTCCTCCTCGGAGGCCCCGCTCAGATGGACTATTTCACACCGGCCCCCACCTTCATCCACCACATTCCCCCGGCTGCTCCGAGCTGCTGCCACTCAAGTCCCAAGCAGTGGACTCTGCCCCGAAACTCCAGTACAGCCGACTTGCGCGCTCGGAGCTGCTGGGACCCAGGCCAGCTCCGGCTCTGCTACAGGAAGAATCCACTGGGCCCTGGAGCGCAGCTTGAAACCTTGGTGCAAATGTGGCCCTTGGGACAGGCACTGGAGCCCGCCCCTGTCTCGCCTGCCTGGCACCCTCCCCCACGCAGACCCGGAGGAGCGAAAGTTGTCCAAGTTCGCAACCCGGGAGCCCCACCGCAGCCCGCTCCCCGCCCGATCCCCTGCGACGCGGGGCCGAGGGGCCGCGGTGTCCAGAACCGCTCTCACTGTCCCTCCCCGCGCAGTCCTGAGCGCCGGGACGCACCTCCCTCGGCCCTCGCCTCCCAGGGCCACCGCCTGGCTCCCTGGACAAGTCCGGACACAGAAGGGAGAGGCGGGAGGGATGCGTGAGCTCTTGGAGCCACATCCATGGACTTTCCTGCAGTAGGACCCCTCCGAGACGAGTCCGGGGCGTCCCGAGCCGGCCGACACACTCACCCATGGCCGGGGAGGTCCGATGGTCCTTCCTATCCGAGCGAAAAGGGGCCCGCGCGGCGTAGCCAAGTTCTCCAAGCTGCTCTCCGGCTGCTGGCACTGCCGCCAGGGACAGCCTCGCCCCTCCCAGCAGAGCGCTCCGGGGTTCCTGCACCCCTCCCTCTCCCACCTGCCTCCTCTGGCTGCCGGCTACTGGGCCCCCCTTCTCCGTGGCTCTCCTTCCCCCACCTCGCCCCTTTCACTTTCAGGGTAGCCACGTGCCAAGGCCTCCGCCTTAAACACTTCAACCACACTTTGCACACACACAGTCTCAGAGCCCCACAAACGAACTGCCGGGCAGCCAGATAATAACCCTTCACGTGGAGACGGGGTTAAGACTACTCCAGCACGCGCTGGTCTGGCGCGCAGATTTTCTACTCCCCAAAAATCTCCTCTTACGCATACCATTTCTTCCTTAACAGCAATGTTAATAAAGACAAGTGGAAAAGAAAATTTCTCCGTTTAATTTATACTGCGCCTCTCTTCCTTCTTCCATGTCAAATATATTTCTCTGTAACCTGGCAAATCCTAAAAGGCGCACGCACACACGTGCGCACACGGAGGCAGGCCACGCACCACAGGCAGAAGTCATTTGGAAAACACGCCTGGCTCCAAGAGTTGGTCACTGGCCGGCGCTGCTGAAAGAGCCTTGGGCTGGTCAGTGGGAGCGAGGGGTCCTGGTCCCTGGCCGACTGCAGAGACACCGGGCCTCAGTTTCCTCATTTGTCAAAGGGAGGATCTGGAAAAAGGGATCTCCAAGGTCCCTTGGAGCTAAAAATAATTATATAATTCGGCGGGTTGCTGGCCTAGTTCTTTCAGGACTCACACCGGGAGGTTATTTCAGTCAGGCAGTCCCCAAAGTGCCACGCTTCTTTCTCCTGCGCAGCACTCCCTCGGAAGTGCACAGATCTGTGCCACGAGGAAGGGGGAGAATTCAGCAAAGCAGACGCGGTTACCCACCTCGAAGAACACGGCCTTGCCACGGAGAAGGCACGGTAGGAAAATAATTAAGACCTCGCTGGGCGGAAACACGGGGATAAATGCTGAGCGCATCGTTGAGATGTCAGGGAAACGTTTGCGTGGCCATTTTTCTGATAATGGAAGAGGAGCCCCCTTGCAGGGCCGTGGTAAATGCATTTCAGTTAAGTGGGAAGAGGAAGTTATTCTCGTGGGAGGGGAGAGGAAGTAGTCCGTAGAGTGAAAAGTGTTGAACGCACTGTTCAGAAACGCATCACCGCTCTGCAAACGGACCAGCGTAAACTCAGGGCCGCCACACGCAACCCTTCCACGTGGGTTCCACAAGGACGAGCAATGGAAGTTTGGGGATTAACTGCGAAGCACAGCTTTTGGATCACCGGACACAACTCACCGCTTGCTTCCTGAGGGTCTGTTTCAAGATGTTTTGAGTCTAAAAATTACATGATTCTGAAATATGAAATAATGGTAATAACGTAAAGTAAGTGCAATTTACTGTCAGGCATTGTTCTATGGGCTTTATATTAACCCATATCATTCTCAGAGCTGTGTAAGGAAAACGCTGTCAGTCCCACTTTACAAACGTGGGAACTGAGCCACAAAGAAACACTTCACTCGCCCACACCACACAGGTAACAATCGGGCATGTGAGGGTCATGCCCCAGCAGAAGTGCTCCAGGGCCCGTGATCTGTGCTGGTTTGCCACACCGTTTCCTGGGACCTGTGGGTTGTCACGTACTTCAGGAAGATGGTGCTATTTTTGAACAATGACTATAATTCATAAATACTTTAGACACTCCCAGTGACCTACAAGAATGATTTTGGAAAACACTAAACATAACTGATTACATACTTTCATCTAATAATCAAAACCATGATGCTGTCTCTCTTTTGGCTGGTTATGAGTGAGTATGTCACAATTCTGATGTTTAAGCAATCTACCTTCCAGTGACCACATAAATGGGCATCAATGTCTTGGATCTCAGGTACAGAGAAGCTGTTATCTCACTTATGATTGAATAAATTACATCATTTCATATGGGAACTTAATAAAAATGGTAATTAACTCATGGTGCCAATTAATTTATTTTATTCATAATGTCAGTTCTCTAGTAGTCTACTTCTCAATCCTGTCACCTAATTGTCCATCAAGCCCTGAGATTCTGCCTTCAGACCATCCCCCCACACATCCCTTTCCAGCAGCCACACTGCCTGGGCCACCTCTGCACAAGTCCCATTGGGATATGACTAGCAATTCTTTTTCTTTTCTTTTTTTTAGAATATGGAGGTTCTTACCAACCATTGGACCCAAAATTGAGGCTTTAGCTAAAGTCTGAGATGCGTGGGAAAGTTTCATTACATGTTCCACGCAAACTGAAAGGGTTCGATGAGCTCACAGAGTGAGAGCAGGTCACTGGCTGAGCACCCCATGGTTTGGTCAGATGTCATTCCAGTGTTGCCGATGGTCTGAGTCATGTAGGGGGATCGCAGAATGAGAAGAGAATACTGGTGGTGGGGAGCCAGGCCACAAAAGCATTGACAGCTGTGGGCAAGAGAAGCCCACGAAAAGGAGTGCACGAGAATATTCGTAGGCTAAGGAAGAAGCCAGAGAAAGCCCCATGAGGACAACTTCGAGAAGAGTGGCATTGCCAGCTGTAGCTCTCCTGGAGAGAGCAGATATGAGGAGGACTGAAAAGCTTCCTTCGGAAGGGGCAGCTTTGAGATCACTGATGAACCATGAGTGTGGCTTTGAAACCATGGGTTTCCCTGGGTAAAATCTGAAACTGACCCACACACGCCGAGGGCAGGGGGAAGACCTCAGAAAGCGGTCGCCCACTCCAGACTGGGAGGCGGCAGGCTTAATAAACCCGGAAACTTACCTTTGAGGTTTGTCTTGGGCGCTGCGAGATGAGTAGATCTCCACATGGGGTTCAGTCACATGTACTGTCCAGGTGGTCACAACACGTTGTTCACACCCCAGGCATACGACTTCTCAAAGCTTTACCTTCACCTTAAGCACACCCTGCCCATTGCTCTGTGCATCCAGGTTAACACACCTTTGCAGCGCCTCCTTCCAGACCCCTCAGAAGTGAAACCGCCCTCGGAGAGCACGTGTCTGTGTTACCTATCCTACAGTCAATGCCCCCCTTCCCGTAATCTTCCTCCCTTAATTCCACATGACTGAGCTGAACTGCAGACGCAGGATACACAAGAGGGGAGATGGTTTGGATCAATGCATCCACTCCAGGCAGACCTACAGGCTCTGAACCCACCTCCCCAGCCTTTCTGTTAATTCTCCACAGCCTCCTCTAGACACGCCAGGCTCTCCACGGCACACCCCCCACCTCTTTTGTTCTCGAACCATGAGGCCCAGCAACACTGCACCTGAAAAGGGGTACGGGCCAGAAGACAGACCCAGTGACACCCTGACGCCTCATGGTTCTGGCCAGTGACAACTTGCTTCCTACCCAACCGTCCCATCTTTCCAAACGCCGACCCCTGCTCAACATTAACAGCTGACTCTCCCTCCAGAGGGTGAATTTCACTGTCCTCTGCTGCTGTTCCCCTATGACAGAATGACAAGATATGGGGCATCTTGTGTGACGGGTGCTAGGTTCCATAGTGCATTGTAAACGAGCACATGCCTGCCTAATGTAAGTAAGCCCGACCAGCACCATTTTTCAATGCCCCATAAAAACACTCAAGAAATCACAGAGACCCTTTAGATAATAGAAGTAAAAGTGCGAAAGGCAGACTTTAGAATGATTTGTGTGAGAAGAACTGTAGAGTTTGCACATCAAATAAGCTCACTTAACAATGTGCCATTCTGTATGCCCCGAAGATATGGGGAAAAGTTAAGAAATTTTACTTTCAATCTATTGTGAAAGGCGGTCCAATTACCAGAAGCAAATGAAATGTGACTTTTTTCCCACCAGTAAATCTGTTTTAGATGCTGTTCCCTTTACTTTAGATGGTATAAAGATAAGATGATTTGATAATCCCAGAAAAAAATGTTTGAGGACTTTCATAAATTCAAAACATACTTGTGGTAGAAGAAGGGAATTGGGGACCTCAGAAACAGGATAATCACGATGCGGTTCAGATGAGATCTACATTTAAAGGAGACATCCCTGAGCCGCCCTGAAACTGATGTCCCCACCGTGAGCCAGACAAGGAGGAGGGCCACCCGTGAGCGGCTGAGGGCCAGCTTCAAAGGCCCGTGTAAGCCACATCCCCTCAGTCACACCTCAGACACTTCCGGTAATGAAGATAAGCGCTTTCCCGTTCCTTTACTCATTGGCTTCTTTGGAGACGCCTGGTATCATGTTTCAACTGCGACATTTGAGTTAGGATGCCTTCTTCTGTGCTGATAGACCTACCTGTGGTTTGAAGTTATCTCGATTCCATCACATGTGTTTAGTCCAGGCAACAGGGGGAAAGGAGTTACACTTACACGAGAACACTCAAGTCTTAGGAGGAAAGAACAGTCAGATCAGCTATGAAGAACAATCATGTGCTGTGCTGTAGTGCCTACTGTGTGCAGAGCCCTTTGCGTAAACATACCACACACAGTCCTCCCAGCAACCCGCATTTAGTATTTCATGACCAGTAGCTCATAACCACACTGTTCCTTTCTGGATTCAGACAGGCGATCAAAGCGCAGGGAGAGGCTCAGACGCCGACTCCGACGCCGAGGCCACGTTACTCCCAGGGCTGCGCAAGACAGGAAACCCTGGCCTTCCCCGCACCGAGCCCTGCAGCCGTGATCCAAGCACAGCGGTGGGAGCTCAAGAGCGGAAGACATTAGTTGCTCTGAGACCACCAAGCCGTCCAGAAGCCTTTGCTCCTGCAGGTGAGAAGGGGCACATCTGGACCAGATTAGGCAGTGACAGCGTGGAAGTGACAACGGTGTTTCAGAGCAGAAGTCGGTTGTCGGAAACCATCCAATTTACAACATACAACGATTTCTTGAGGGTGTCCCTGCCCTGCCCTTCACCATTTTATACTCTACTGTGCCACCAAATTTATCACCCTAAAAATGCAAATCTGGTTATATGATATCCGGGATTAAAACCCTGCACCCAAACACTGAAGTAAAACTCAAAGCTTTAAACGGCATATAAGGGAGCTCTCGCTATGGCCGCCCCCCCACTGGCTGCCCGGCCTCACCTGGCACGGCTGTCACCCGCATCAGTCCTTCCGTTCGCCCTGCACTTTATCGCCTGGGTTCCTGTACGTTGCCGAGCTTCCGCTCCTCTCGGCCTCCGAATGTTTTGTTCCCCCCGTTTAAAGCAATCCTTGCCCCCACCAAGTCTCTCACCCTATTTGTTGCTCAGTAAGCACCTACCATTTTTATTTTCCAGCTCGGACTCAGCGGCTATCCCTGACCTGAGACTGGGATAGGCACGTCACCTGCGTGCCCTTCACACCTGTGTACACCGTGTCACAGAGCTCATGAGGCTACACAGCAGTTCCACCTGTGATTGTCTGCATGTCTACCACACTACAGGCTCGGGGAAGGCAGGATGTCCTGGGCACCCAGCACAGCGCTTGGTGCATAGTAGGGGTGCAGTATTGGAACTGAAATGTCACACACACACACACACACAGTCTCCTGCTGTCAACTGGACACCGTCACACTGGGGACTCCAGCCAGCATTCCAGAGAGGAAAGAGCCACCCAGCCCACCAGTCACGTGAAAGAGCCAGTTGTTGCTGTTTTATCCACTACACCTGGGGGTGACTGGTTACACATGAAAAAGTAACTGATCTACCGACACGACCCCTTTACCACGGCAGGGACATTCACTGGGACAAGGAAGCACAGAGCGAGTCACTGGCTTGAAGGGGAAGGAGAAGCTGGAAGGAGCTGGGGCCGTTTGCTGACCCCCCATACCCAAAAGCACTCTGAGCGCAGCCACCCAAAGAGCACCCCTGCTGGTCAGACCGGCACGGACCGGGCTGGGCAACGAGGGGCACGAGCCATTTAGATTCCGTCCGACAGAAGAATAGATTGGAGAGCTGAGAGGAGAAAAGCAATCATTCAAGAAAAACCCCTGGCCTGTGGTGTGATAAACCCCGTAAACGGATCTGACTGCAGTGACTGCAGCGCACTGCCGAAACCATAGGCTGGTCCTTCCCACGGCGCAGAAATAAGGTCGAAAGACAGCCGTGCAGCCGCACAGGCCCCTCACCAGCCCCACTTTCTGTTGCTTCATTGATCCTTCAATGATGTAGAAATAGCTTCGAGCGCAGTAATGACTCATCTCATCAGAATCGGAGATGTCTTATTTGTCTGTTGGCTGCAGTCATGTTAAAAATCGCACTGGCCGAAGAAGTTGTTAAATAATTTATATACTGTATATGCCATGTTTATTTCATGGCCAATAGTATACCTTAAGACTATTTAAACTTTACAAAACATTATTTTTTAAATAGAACATTTTAAATCCTTGTACTTACACACATTTGAGGATTTTTTGGTCAGTTTCATGAAGTCCTTAATGGTTAGAAAAAGCCTTGCACATTCTGCTTCATAAATAGACCCAACCTGGAAACACCATCCCCAGACATCAGGCTGCTTCTGGTTGAGCTGTGAGAGGGAGCAGCCTGAGGCTGGTGAGGGCCCCGGAAGGCTGGTGGGGGCGGGGCAGGCCTACGGGTGGTGAGGGGTCATGGGTGGGGGCAGCTGTAAGGTTCCTACACGAAGCTGTGAAGGAAGACAGAGGTAGGAGAACACGATTTCTACCCTCACAGAATTATGCTCCCTTTGTCTTTTTTGCTACACCTGTTATTACTTCATGGCAGTGTTGTCCGTCTCATCTTGGAGAAAAATGAATGCCAACATCCTTGCAATAAACTCACTTCCCCAGCATCACCAAGGCGCAGTGAGAAGAAACAACAGCAAAGTCAGTGAAATATGAAAGGTCACAAACCGTGGAATAAGTACATTGAGGTGCTACTAATT
This sequence comes from Trachops cirrhosus, assembly GCA_028533065.1. Classification (NCBI taxonomy): domain Eukaryota; kingdom Metazoa; phylum Chordata; class Mammalia; order Chiroptera; family Phyllostomidae; genus Trachops; species Trachops cirrhosus. Next base: position 8,328 of record JAPYXV010004170.1, read on the forward strand.
TAAACCATTACCCCACTGAGCAAGTACAAAGGACATGTTTATGGAAACAAGTGACACATCCAAGAGTATGGGTTCAAGGTCTCAGCCGAGCTCTCCTGCGTTTATAATGTGATGATGGTGTTGATGGGGAAGGGAAGTCGTACCCAGTTCCCAGCAAAACACCAATAAATGCCACTCCAGCCTTCTGTGCTAGAATTTCCCCCATTTTATTTTCCATTCCATCACAAAATAATTTTTAATTGTCTTTGTACTATCACAAGTTTAAACCATTTTTAAAAGACGAAGTCCTTCTCCATCACTGTTACCTGGATCACTAATGTGTAGCGGTCACGGCATCTTGCTGCCCAGAGATAAAGAACGCACACACCCTGAGAGGTCAGGTTTGAGGATTCACAAGCATTAGACCCACCCCTCACAGCCCCGCCATCCGTGCAGAGAGAGAGAACCCTTAGATGGGACATGGGGTCTGGTCTCTTCAGGTGGGTAAGTTTCTCAAATGTCATCACAAAGGCTACACAACAACATGTGATGTAAAGAACTTTTTGCCTAGTGTGGTTACTACAGTGGTGTTTTCTTTAAGAGTCATAGTGGAAAGTTGTAGAGAACTCTTCACTGTATCATGTAATATTAACTCCATGGCGCCATATAGTCAGAAAAAGGAAGGGATTAAAATGAATGTCATTCATGACCAAAACCTCCCCACAGCCCCCGCTCTCTGCTGCTGCTAGCGTGTCCTCAGAGAAACCGACCTGCCTGTTCCCTCCTGAACTCGATGGTTACGGTAATGCACTGCCTTAAGGACGGGCCTTTAAATATAAGAGTCACGCTCCTAAAATAGTCATTACTTTTAACATTGTTAAAACAATGTGGCCAATGCGTACAATTACTTCTTACAAGAAGGAAATGAACTATAAAATCAGTAGCTTTTTACCAAATGACCTAGGCAGTTTTTATAGATCTCTTAGCTAAATGTAGCTGTGGAAAAAAATAAGAACATAAAAATCCATTAAGAAAATAATTAAACTGTGAAAAGATAAAAACAATTATAGAATATGCTTTATTTCTGATGAAAGCAGGACTGTTATGAAATTAAATTATCCCCATTTTGCCACCATGCCAGTAATCATTAATTCCAAAAGCATCAGCAGCAGACGCTAAGACTAGTGGACAGAAGGGAGTCTGACAGGTGACAGGAAGTTTACATTCCTTCCGCCCAAACTGTCTCCCATAACGTGCTTATTCACTGCAAAGGGAAAATACTACTTCACTCCTGGGAAGGGGCAGGCGTCACTCTTCCCGGGAAGAGGACAACCTCATGCCCGTGCCCATGACCCAGGGCGCACAGCCTGCGCCTGCGATGCTCCTCCCCCAAACGCACACACGCACACGCTGAATCTCCTCGTGCGGCAGTGTCCCGGGAAAGCTGGTTTAAGGACCTGCTCCCAAGCTCCTGGCTACGTTCTTCGATTACCAAAGTTATCAAAACAGAAACACTGAGGGTGTTCTAGACTGAAAAAAAACAAAAGACGTAACAATCGGGAGCCAGGGGTGATCCGGGATTTTGTTTTGCTATAAAGGATATTATTGGGACAATTGGAAAAATTTGAGTACTGGTTGCAGATTATATCATCATATCAGTGTCAGTTTTTTATTTTGATAAATTGTACTTTGGTCAGTAAGAGAATGTCTTTGTGGTTTGGAAACACACACTGAAATATTTACGAGTACAGGGGCATCATATCTGCCACACATTTTCACAAAATGAAGAAAACATATAAATGAGTGCACATAGCAAATTATACTGTGTGTTTGTATTAAACATATGAGAAAAAAGAGGAACAAAGCAAAACAAAGGTGGAAAATGTTAGTATTGGGGGAATCTGGGAAAAGGTATATGAAAATTCTTTTTACATATTCTTGCAACTTTCCTACGTGTCTGAAGTTACCTCAAAGTAAAAAGCTGGAAAACAATTAAAGCACGACTTTCTATCATTTTTCTCCAGCACTACCAGTTACTACGATGTTCTTAGTATCTTCAGTGGAAAGTCCGCAATTTTACAGCTAAGTCCTCTTTAATCAAGGAATATTAGCAAGAAAAACAATGCTCGTTCTCTGCCCGGTCCTGAAACTGGACAGCAAGGATTTCTCCCAGTTCTGTTGGCACGTCCTCGGGGATAAACTCCAGCAGGTTCGAACTGCGCGGCGGCCACTTAGCCAGAAAAGAGTGAGCACATTGCCAATCCAAATGAGTTACACATATTTCAAAGGGAAAACTGCATACGATGAATAACACTTTTAGGCTATTAAAAAGGACCGATACAGATTTAAAGTCGATAGATAAGTGAGGGAAGAACCATTAACTGCCCTGAAATCGTGGTGCAATTTGGTGTCAAAGGAAAAATAACCAGCAGGAACAACAAAATCCCTGTTTTCTGAACAAAGTTTCCTTCAGAGACCAGGCCGCAGCACAGAAAAAGGAGCTCTTCAACCTCATCCAGTGCCCCTACAGAACTTCCCAACCGACTGCGGGAAAATGGACGCAGGAACACAATGACCGGTGCAAGGCTGCGTGTGAATGGTTACAGAGGAGCATGTGGGGTCCACCCGGTGCCGGGAGGAGACCAGGGGGTGGGTGGTGGTGCATTAGACAAACCATGTATCACGAGATGCACGCTCGAAGCTTCTATAACCTTATGAACCAATGTCGCCCCAATACATTCAATAAAATAAAAAGTAACTACTGCCTTGTTTACACATTTCCTTTTTTTGGAAATGGAGCTGATCTATTTAAGCTAATGTTCCAGGCAACTGACACTTGGTCCATCAAAATAAGTTTTAACAATTTTTTCTTAAAGGGTCTCCGAGAGGCACTGTTTGATTTAGTACTAGATTTAGGGCTTGCCACAATTATTTCTAGTTCTCTGTAGTGATGTGGAAGTTTTTCATTTTTTTCCTTACCTAATGATGTCCAATTTACTGATTCTCCTAGCCTTCCCCATTTTTGAGTGCTTCAAATGATACAGTATTTGACAAATCAAACAACTGTTAGATTTGCTGATAATGTAGAATTAGTATGCTCTGAATGTTGGTCTGTACTCTTTTGATTTAAAATAAAATGATGCTAGCTTTAGGGCTTATATTAATAATTTTAGATAACAGAGAATTTATAAAGTTATTTTCTTACTCTTGGTTAAAGTCTTAGCTCCAGATAAATTTTATGTTCCTGTGATTAGCAGCAAATAAAGAAATGACAAAATGTTGGTGGAATGAAAAGCA
>JAPYXV010004171.1:0-11603 GCA_028533065.1 Trachops cirrhosus
TTTATTTTTTTATTTTTTAAAGATAATTGTCACTATTTTATTTTTTTTAAAGATTTTTTTATTTATTTATTTTTAGAAAGGGGAAGAGAGGGAGAAGGAGAGGGGGAGAAACATCAATGTGTGGTTGCCTCATGTGGTCCCACTGGGGACCTGGCCTGCAACCCAGGCATGTGCCCTGACTGAGAATCGAACCATCGATGCTTTGGTTCGCAGCCCGCACTCAATCCACTGAGCTACGCCAGCCAGGGCTTGCAAACTCACAATTATTAATGACCACACCTAAAACAAAAACAAAAACAAAGTAAGCAAACAACTAGAACAGGAACAGAACCACAGAAATGGAGATCACATGAAGGGTTAGCTACAGGGGAGTGGGAGGAGGAGAGAGGAGGAAAAGTACAGAGAATAAATAGCATAGATGGTAGGTAGAAAGTAGACAGGGGAGAGGGCAAGAATAGTATGGGAAATGTAGAAGCTAAAGAACTTATAAATATGACACATGGACATGAATTAAAGGGAGGGAATGTGGGTGGGAGGGGGTGTGTAGAGTGGAGGGGAATGAAGGGGGGAAAATGGGACAACTGTAATAGCATAATCAATAAAAATATTTTAAAAAATAAAATAAATAAAAGGTGATAGGTATGTACTCCAAAATGAATTCTATTGTTGACTGCACTGAAAATAACAGGTTATAAATAAAAACGTAATTTTTTGTAGAAAATTTTTTTATTTTAAAACATCAGGCTTTTTTTCAGACATAATGATAGTATAGGCCTATGAATGCTGGCTGTGCTAGGTAAGGGTCTGAACACAGTATATACCATCTCATTTATCCATCACGGTCACCCTAGGAGGTAAATCATACTGTCATACTTGCTTGATAGAGGAGGAAAACTTGCCCAAGTTCACTTAGCTAGGAAGGGGGTGTGGAGCTTCACCCAGCCTCCTCACCACTTTGTACCCCTTGTTCTTCTTCTAGGGCCAGAAGGTTTACCTTCAAAATAGTACCCCTAAGCACTGAAAGTTGAGTTTGTTAATAAAATACACTAGTTTCTAGAAATGTTATTTAGTCTCTTGAAGGGACTCCTAATCATGTTAAATTGGACTTAAAAGAATATGCAACATAGTTATTTTAAACTTGAAAGATGAAAAATATTCTTTTTAAAAATATTTTATTTATTTATTTGAGAGAGAGGGGAAGGGAGAAAGAGAGGGAGAGAAACATCAATGTGTGGTTGCCTCTCTCGCACCCCCAAATGAGAACTTGGCCTGCAACCCAGGCATGCAGACTGACTAGGAATCGAATCGATGACCCTTTGGTTCACAGGCCGTTGCTCAATCCACTGAGCCATTCCAGCCAGGGCAATAATATTCTTTATTATTATAAATTGCTTATTTATATCATGAACTGAAACTTAAAAATTTACTTATCTATTAGAGGCTTGTGAATATAGTGATGAAAATATTGACACAGTTTCTATTTTTGGTCTATGGAAAAAGCAGACATACATGTGCAACTAACTACATACTTAGGTTTTATTATCTAAAACCAAGAAGTGCAGATTCCTGAGATAGTATGTGACTTGGGGAAGAAAGTGCTCCTTGAGAAAGCGGGGTTTGAGCTGAGATCTGAACAGTATGGATCTCAGATCTGGACTGGGAGAAGAGAGCATTCTGGGTATAGAACGTAAATTACAGGTACATATGCCAAGACACAGAACAAAGGGATGGATAAGGATTGGGCACATCCAATTCCACCCCCTTTCCTGAAAACTGAACCCCATTTTATTCTGGCAATGGGCAGAGACCTCTTGGTCCAGTGAGGGTAGGCCCAGCCCCCAGACTCAGAAGATGAGCCATAATTGGTTGGCTAATTATCCCTCACCCCTTTCACAATGGCTGGTCAGGGATGGGCATATAAAATACATATAGAATGCTGGAGAGCTCCTGGGAAAATCAGACTTCCAGACAAGCCTTCAGTGCTCAAGAAGAAAGGTCCATTTTCCTACTTCTATGAATATGTGGCACTGTGGCAATCTGGAATCAGTGACAATCCTAACAACAACAAGCCACCATGCTGAGGATTGCAGAATGTGAACCCAGAAAGAGTCTGCCTCCTTGACATTGCTGAGCAATCAAATTCTGAAACTACCTCCCCCAGGATTCTTAGTGTGCGAGATCATTAAAGGCCTTTAAGTCGTGGTTGGTCAGATGTCCTCTTTTTTGTAGCCAAATGCAACCTCAACTGATTTATGTGCAAAGGACTTCCTCCAGCCATCTGTTGCTGTTATTACCTCTCAGAGTTCAGTAGGCAGGTCTCACTGGAGTGCTCACAGCTGAGGTCATAGCAGAGCTGGGGCTGCAGTCATCTGAAGGCTCCACTGGGCTGGTTGCCCCAGGTCACTCATTGACATGGCCTGTGGCTGACTATGGCTGCTGGCTGGGAGCTCAGCTGGGGCTGTCAGGCACTGTGCCTATATACATGGTCCCTTCATGTGACTTCCTAGAGGGAGTATTCCCCTCACACCAAAAAAAAAAAAAAAAAAAAAAAAAAAAAAAAGAAAAGGAAAAGAGTGCTCCCAGAGGCTTGGGCAGAAAAAACAAAGTTTGGTTGACCTATTGCTGGTCAAAAGCAAATAACAGAGCCAATCTAGATTCTAAGGGGAAATAACAGGGAAATGTAATTCAGTGAGAGTACAATCTTGAAGACTAGCTTCCATACCATTGAAGGGGTTTAAGTGATGAGTGACTTTGTCAGATGGTTGCTGTGTTGAATGAACTAGAGGAAAGCAAGATAAAATGAGAGGCCAATGAGGTGGCTTTAGAGGGTTGCAATTCCCCATATCCAGGCTGTCCATCCCAATGTGTAGCAACCAATCATCCCTTATCTCCTGTATACTGACTGGCTCAAGATTAGGCAGACCCAAGCCAATCTGGGCTCAGAAGACTTGAGCAGAGCTCTGAGAAAGTTGGTTCCTTGCTCTTAACAAAAAAAAACTCAAGAAACCAATCTCTCTCTTGGCCTGGACATGAACATGGAATCATGCAAAACTGATTACCATCAGCTGCCTTACAGCCAGTGATGAGTACTGGTCTTAAAATTACCTTGATATTGGTCTTTAGAAAAAAGTTAACAGTTTGGGTAGTAGAACAAAGGTCCCAGAAGAAACAGTTTTCAATAGCTTTGTTGAGCCATAGGACTGAAGCTATCCAGGGATGACATGAAACTCACTTTTTATATGATTCATGAATGATTTACATGATAAGTGTCACTACATATTTTGCAAGGTTACAAGTATACTTAAAAACATTAGAGTGGCTATTCAGAAGGATATGGACTGGGACCTTGGACAAAGGTGGAAATAAATGAATAGATGAATAAATAGACTACAAGTGACATATAACCTTAGCAGTCTGAATAACTCAACATTCTATCCCTATGATAAAAATAATTACAATAATTAATTGAGAGCCTTTAAAAAACATCCAAGTTACAGCTGCAGAAATGGGTCCAAGGGTGTGTATACAAAACTACATGTTTTGCCCAGGGTGGTATGGCTCAGTGAATTGAGTGCTGGCCTGTGAACCAAAGTTTGATTCCCAGTCAGGGCACCTGCCTGGGCTGCAGGCCAGGTCCCCAGTGGGGGGTGCACAAAAGACAAACACACACTGATGTTTCTCTCCCCCTCTTTCTCCCCCACTTCCCCTCTGTCTAAAAATAAATAAACAAAATCTTTTTAAAAAACTACATGTTTTGTTTGTGGAGTTATGAGAGATTTAAGGGATTTTCAATTAATTTTGTTATGACAACAATTGCATTTGGTTTTAGTCTAAACAGAAATCTCTCTACATCCCACATAAGATATTACTCCATTGTTTAATACACAGAAATCACTAATAACAGTACCTGACACATAGTGCTAAATATGTTAGGGGAAATGTGATAAAGGACAATTAAAGACAGAATTTTGGTTTAATTTTTATATTTTTCCACATAGTTCATATATTATAGCTTAAGAATTCAAATAAAAGCACAAGGTTTTTATAATAAAAAACATTAGTCCTGGCCCATTCTCTCCACCATTTCCAAAAGGCAACCACTTCTTTTAGTTGCTTCCTCTGAAAATGTCCTCACATTTTTACACAGCCTGCTATTCTGTTATTTATATTTTCATTTCACTATTGTTCCTTAACAACTTACTGGAGATGATAAAGATTTAGGCATCTTAAATTATTCCTCACACACATTTCACTAACTCCCACCATCTCAATGGAGTTTTAACCCACTTTTTGGTTAAGTTCATTCAGAGTTTCTTCATTTTTAAATGACTTTAAATGTTGTTCACTGTTAAGCCAAACAGTGATCCTTCTCTGTAATATTTTTCTCCTCAATTTAATTTGCTTGCTGTTGGATCCCTAGGTCCATTCCTTCTACTCCCCATCTCCATAATCCAATTCAACCTGGTCACACTTCAGGCCTGCCCCACAGCTGTCATCCTCGGATCCTCCCCTTCTGTTCTGTGTGAGGTGTCCCATGACATCTCCCCTCTTGTTTTGCTGAGTCATTTGAAAGCAGCATATCACCCAGGAGTTTCTGGAGAGAAGGGTATCATGATAGTAAGTTTTTAAGCACTTATGAGTTAGCCATCAGTGCTATTCACAAAATATTTCTCACTGTTTTCCAGACATGGGGTAAGATCACACCTTCTGGCCACATGAGTGGAAGTGGCATGTCACCATCATGCCAGAGCACTTCATTGCCAGTGTGCAACGGGCAGTAAGACAATGATAGGTGACTCTTGTGGTGATCTGACTTATGAAAAGGGGAGACATATTGGAGAATCTTCTAAATTTAAAAAGAGGTGAGCAAGAAATAAATTTTTGTTGTTATAAGCCACACAGATTTGGGTGATGGTTGTTACTGCAGCATCACCTAGCTTATCCTCATTGATATATACTGTATGTCTTCATCCTACTTTCATTATTCGATAGCTTAGTAATAGACTCCTTTGTTGGAAATCATTTCCTTCAGAAGTTTGAAGGCATTACTTTACTTCTAATAGTGCTAATGAGAAGTCTGAGGCCATCCTTACACCTGATACTTTTTTATGTTGCTGTCCTTTTAACCCTTACTCATGTAAGGGATAAAAATCTTACCCATGTAAGTTTAAAACTAAGCTAAAATACGAAGCTTATTTAAAAACAAGAACTTGGGGAAACAATTAATGTTTTTCATTTCTGTTTATGGGAGCAGAAATGAAAGAATGTTTTAGAAGTTTTGAAAGGTTAAAGGGACCTCTCAGAAAGTAGAACAAAAAAGCAAAGAGATATAAGAGAAATCAAAGATAAAAAGATAAGAGAATCAGTTTAGGAATTTAAAGAGTTAAATACTTAAGTTCCAGAAAGATAGCACATACAAAACGGTGGGAGGAAGCAATCTCAGATGTAATTTGAGAAAATCCCCAGGACAAGAGCTTCCAGATTCAAGGCTCCCTTAAGTGCCCAACACAGTAAGTATAAGAAGCCCTACAACTAGTTACATCATTATAAAGTGAAAGAAAAATGAGAATACAGAAAGCTCCTGAAACTTCCAAAAGAAGGGATAAAAGGACAGGTAACATAAAAAAGTATCAGGTATATGGATGGCATCAGACTTCTCATTAGCACTGCTTGCCAATGACACCTCAGACGAGGGTTTGATCTCCAAAATGTATAAAGAGCTCACATGACTCCACTCTAAGAAGACAAACAACACAATTCAAAAATGGGCAAAGGACTTGAACAGACACTTCTCTAAGGAGGACATACAGAAGACCCAGAGACATATGAAAGGATGCTCAGCATCACTAGCCACCAGGGAGATGCAAATTAAAACCACAATGAGATACCACTTCACACCAGTCAGAATGGCTATCATAAACAAAGCAACAAACAACAAGTGCTGGAGAGGCTGTGGAGAAAAGGGAACCCTAGTACACTGTTGGTGGGACTGCAGACTGGTATAACCACTATAGAAAACAGTATGGAGTTTTCTCAGAAAACTAAAAATGGATCTGCCTTTTGACCCAGCAATTCCACTGCTCAGATTATATCCTAAGAACCCTGAAACACCAATCCAAAAGAACCTTTGCACCCCAATGTTCATAGCAGCACAATTAACAATAGCCAAGTGCTGGAAGCAACCTAGGTCCCCATCAGTAAATGAATGGATCAAAAAACTATGGTACATTTACACAATGGAATACTATAGTGCAGAAAGAAAGGAGCTCCTACCCTTTGAGACAGCATGGATGGAGCTGGAAAGCATTATGCTAAGCCAAATGAGCCAGGCATTGAAAGACAAATACCATATGATCTCACTTTTAACTGGAACCTAAGCAACAAAACAAACAAGGAAGCAAAATATAACCAGAGATATTGAAATTAAGAACAAACTGACAGTGACCAGAGGGGAGATGGGAGGGGATAATGGGGGGGTAAAGGGAGAAGAGTTTTCAGGAACTATAAAGGGCACATGGACCAAACCAAGCAGGCATGGAATCAGGAGGGATGTGAGAATGGGTGGTGTGGCAGGGAGAGGTGGGGGGTAAAGGCAGACAACTGTGCTTGAACAGCAATAAAATTTAAAAAAATGGAAAAATAAAAAAATCCTCAAAAAATGTCCTCAAATGAGGATAAAAATAAATTAGTTATTTAAATACATAAATAATATACAATAAAAATAAATAAAATAAACTTACAGAAAAAATTGTGAGGATAACACAGAGTTCCTGTACAACCCACAAGTTCCCTGTTATTAACAGCTTCCGCTAGTAAGGCACATTTGTCACAACTAACAAGCCAGTTGTGCCAAGTTCCTTTTATTCTTTGTTTTTGTGTTTTCCTTTCTTGTTTCTCTTTCTTTTCTTTCATGAGGCTTTTCTCAACTCAATGGTGACTCAGATGACCATTCATATTTAAGAGTTAGGAAAATCATGACAAGTCTTTTCCAAAGATTATAGTAAGGTGTGTCACTATATTAACATCTACCTTATTCAGTTTCTGTAAGGGAGGAGCCATCCAAGGTAGGAAAAAACCTAAAAGTTTAGAAATATTTTTTAAAATATACCATAAATTAATATCTAATGTGATCAAGTAGAAGTAATAGCTGAAGAAATATGGTTAATAGAAAACATGAGAGACAGTTGTAAAGTAAATGTACTTAATATATCTAGAGAGAAGGGTCCCAGTCAGAGCCTCTGTGCCGCTTGCCATCTGTACCGGCACACGCTTCCTTGTGATTTACAATGCCATCTAGTCACTAGACTACCAACTTTTTATATTTCTATTCCTGACATCTTCTCTGAACTTCAGATCCAAACACTCACCCGCCTATGGGACACCTCCATGCTGATGTCTAACATCCACTCCCAAACTTGCTCTCCTTAAGTCTTTCCCAAATGAGGGAATGCTATGCTCTTAGGGCTTTAAGCTAAAGACCTTGGAGCATCATTGACCCCTCTCTCTCCCAGCCCACAGCAGCAAATTCTACTGGCACTACCTTCAAGTGGCACCTCAGGTGACAACTTCATACATCATCCATCTCTTACACCTGGGTTTAATTAAATCAGAACTTTCACTCACCACACACCAGGCACACTCACATCTTTTGTGTTTCTTGAACTGTCCAAACATTTTCCTGTGCCTGGATCACTCATTCAGCAAACATTCATAAGTGCCATTTCTTCACTTCATGAAAAGTTCTATTCAAACAATATCTCTTGAGAGAGGCCTTCACTGTGTAGTCTCCATAATCCTTTGTCTCTAAATGCACTTTCCTTTTCTTTGTAGCATTTCATAACATTAAACCCATGGTTAGATATTTATGTAAGTTCCAAAAGGTACCATACTATTATTTTGTGCATTTCTATATCCCAGTGCCTAAGAAAGTGCTCAACAAATATATGTTGATGAATAAATAAAGTAAATTCCACATGTAGAATTTTAAATAATTAACATTCCTACAAATTAAAAATGATCACTGAAATCAAATTTTAAATCAATGGTATGATGGGCCAAATAGACAAAACTATAAAATTACTGGACTAGAATACTGACATCAAGAATTTTACCAGAATGAAAAAAGGACAAAATTAAAATTTTGGGAAAAAGTTAATTTATATAAAAGATACATATACACATATAAATAAAAATGGAGATTTTATTGTGGTAAAACATATATACATACCACACTTTAACATTTTAAACACTGTTAAGTGTATAATTAAGTAGTTAAGTAGTTATGTGCTTAGTGACTATTTGTATATCTTCTTTGGAGATATGTCTACTCAAAACCTCTTTCCATTTTTTAACTGGGTTGTTTGCTTTTTTGTTGTTGACTTGTAGGAGTTCTTTATATATTCTGGGTGTTAATTTCTTTGCAGATACATAGTCTGCAATTATTTTCTCTCAGAAGTAGGAACTTTTTAAAGAGACAACATAAATAATGAGGAGGAAATAATCAAAGAAATACTCAGAGGAATTGTTTTAGAACTGAAGAAAGACACAGTTCTTCAGTTTGAAAGATGCCATGTAGTAACCAACAGTATAAATGAAAAAATGTTTAACCTTACTACATATAATACTTGTGTGTGCATGTTGTGTGGGTCCCAGCCTATTGACAGTGATGTTCTCAGCTAGGAATGCCTGGGGCACTCACCTGGGCTTTATTATTTGTGGCAGCCCCCACAGACATTTCTTTCCCTGGGGCCAATGTTGTGGCTGGACCAGGCCTTGTGGTTCTTCTTTGTTTTTTTTTAAATTTATTATTTTTAGAGAAGGGAAGGGAGGGAGAAAGAGATGGAGAGAAACATCAATGTATGGTTGCCTCTCGCATGCCCCATACTGGGGCCCTGACCTGTAACCCAGGCATGTGCCCTGACTGGGAATTGAACCGCAACCTTTTGGTTCTCAGTCTAGTGCTCAACCCACTGAGCCTCACCAGCAGGGACTGTGGTTCTTATTATGATTTTAAGATGCACCTCAGCAAAACCACCAGGGAATTTTGTGGAGTAAGATTTATTAACCCCAGGGTGTGAACGGTACACAGCATGCCCAAGAGCCTGACACAGTGAGGTCATGGGGTGAGGGAGTGGGGGAGAGAGAGGAAGTGAGAGAACCTGGGGCTCCATCTTTATGAGGGTTCAAGGGTGGGTTTTCTAGTTTCTTGAGTTCACTCTTACTGACTCTTGAGTTGTCTTACTGACAAACTTAAAGCATGAGAGCAGAAATTAGGGTGCAGGAAGACAGAGGTAGAGTTACTCAAATGATGAGTTATCTGTCACCCATGGCTTTCTGAAGGAGGGACCTTCATGGTTGGAAGCAGCCTACTTCCTTATCTGGTTGTCACTCTATAGTAGCCATGTCATGTAGCTGGCAGTATGTTTAATCCAGATGGATGTCTTTGAAATCAATACCTCCACTATCAAAAGCTTAATGTCAAGCACTTACATGACAGTATATACAGGTGCACGCTATATTATATCATATAGCTCTATGCACTTAAAATTTTTCATGACTACATCATAAATATATCATTCCCATACTGATACACCTATTAGTAAAAATAAACTAGATGCATACATTTTGCATCATAAAAAAGTTACAAGGGTACAGATCTAGCCACAGAACTACAACGAAGATAAAGAACTATAAACAGCAAACAAAATAAAATGTATACACAAAGCACTAAATGAGGCAAAGAGGATTGTTTAACATCAATAAAAGCAACAATCATCTGGTGAAAAGACTGAAATAAAATATTCAGCATTTGAAGCAAAACAAACAGAACTGTAAACATCAAGCATATAATAAAAAATCCATCAAGGCATATGAGAAAAAACAGCACATGAAAGAGAATGATGCTCCTGAAAACAGTTACTAAATCAAATACTTATAAACACAGAACTGAGGATAACTGTATGCTCAGAGGAGCCAAAGGACTTGTCTATACTCCCTCTGCCATTTCTACAACCCACTCCAATCAGCTTCCATCTACGACACTGCACACATCACAACTGCTCTGGTCAAGGTCACCTATGAAGTTACATCGTCAGAGCCATTGGTATTTTTATCTTAGCCTTTCAGCAGTGTGTGCACAGAAAAGTCTATACATGGGTCTTATGTCACAAAGGAAGATGCAGGATGCAACTAAACTAGGTGCTGGTTGATTGCAACTGAGCAGAAGTGCTTGCTAAGCAGCAGCTACCATTAAAAGGTACCTGAAGAACCTGGGGCAAAGCAAATTTGATGTGCAGCAGCAGGGCTAGGCTCAGAGCAGGTGTCAGGTTTGCTTTTCCCAACTCTGGAGTGGTTAATTTTTCCTGGTCAGGCACTGGCCAATACACTGCTTCTAACATTCATTTCCCAACACAGAAGGCTGAACAGTCCTGGCAAATGCAAGTCCAAGTCCATCACTCCTTTGTTCCGAATTCTACAACAGCTCCATGTGATCTGTGAAAGGGCAGAGTCCTCAGAGGGACCCACAGTCCCATAGAACCCAGTTCCCTACTCACTCCTAACCTCACCTCCTGCTCGACTCCCTCTGTGTCAACTTCAGGGTCTTTGCATCCTCTACTTACAAAGTTCATAGAAGCTGAGAAATTCTTGTGGTATGGAATACAAAAGGACAAAGGTATTCACTGGACATCTGCATGGTTACCTCTGTCATTACTGACTAGTTAGTATTTAAGTAAAAGCTTCACAGTAAGCCTCCATAGTCACACTATCTAAAATTTCCACCCTTCCGACAATTTATATCTTTTTTCATTTTTAATTTGTTCTCTAGCATTTATCACCCCCTGGGGTACCATATATCTTACTTGTCTTTATTTTGTTCCTGTCTGGTTCTCTTAGAATATAAGCTTCAGGAAGGAAGAGATTTTTTCATTGTTTTGTTCACTTCTTTGTCCTTATCTCCTTAGACTTTACTGGATACTCATTAAATATCAGTCACATAAGAAATTAAAGAAAATATAGCCGCATGAAAGAAGAACTGGTTGTTATGAATACAAAACAATGAGATATATTTTTAATATATTTTATTGATTATGCTATTACAGTTGTCCTATTATTCCACCTTCATTCCCCTCCACCCTGAACACCCCCCATCCACATTCCCCCCCTTTAGTTCACGTCCATGTGTCATAAGTTCTTTAGCTTCTACATTTCCCCTACTATTCTTGCCCTCCCCCTGTCTATTTTCTACCTACCATGCATGCTACTTTACCTTTGTACCTTTCCCCCTCCCTCCTCCTCCCACTCCCCTGTTGCTAACCCTCCATGTGATCTCCATTTCTGTGGCTCCATTCCTATTCTAGTTGTTTGCTTAGTTTCTTCTTGTTTTTCTTTCAGGTGTGGTTGGTAATAATTGTGAGTTTGCTGTCATTTTACTACACATGTTTTTTATCTTCTTTTTCTTAGATAAGTCTCCTTAACATTTCATATAATGATGGCTTGGTGATGATGAACTCCTTGAACTTGACCTTATCTGAGAAGCACTTGATCTGCCCTTCCATTCTAAAGGAAAGCTTTGCTGGATAGAGCAATCTGGGATGTAGGTCCTT
>JAPYXV010004172.1:0-11601 GCA_028533065.1 Trachops cirrhosus
AAAGGGACTTATCTAAGAAAAAGAAGATAAAAAACAGGTCTGGTAAAATGACAGCAAACTCACAATTAACAACCACACCTGAAACAAAAACGAGACAAAACTAAGCAAACGACTAGAACAGGAGCAGAACCACAGAAATGGAGAACACATGGAGGGTTAGCAACAGGGGAGTGGGAGGAGGAGAGTGGGGGAAAGATACGAAGAATAAGTAGCAATGAAGGTAGAAAATAGGGGGAGTGCAAGAATAGTATGGGAAATGTAGAAGCAAAGAACTTATGACACATGGACTGAAGTAAAGGGGGGGAATGTGGGTGGGAGAGGGTGTTCAGGGTGGAGGGGAATGAAGGGGGGATAATAAGACAACTGTAATAGCATAATCAATAAAATATATTAAAAAAAAACAAAAAAAACCCACCCAGACTTGGGGTATATCCCCCCTGCACCCCTGACTCCCGCCTCCACGCTCTGTTTGCAGCGGCTTCCCTGGGCCCCGCCCTGTGGAGTGTGGAACCTGCCTGGGTGGGCAAACCCCAATAAAACTCTATACTGCCTGATTTTGTGGCTGATTGGCATTTCTTCCTCGGTGGAGTCAAAGAAAACCTTACACTACTCACCCGGGAATTAGCACCAGAAGGACGCAATTTGCTTGTGGGTAGTGGAGGAAGTGACTGAAAGCCAGCTGAGAGTGGAGCAAGCAGTACTGTTCCCTCTCAGACCCTTCCCCCACATACAGTGCCACAAAGCAGTAACCTGGGTTGTCCTGCCCTGGTGAATTCCTAAGGCTCTACCCCTTACAAAGTAACCTGTGTGCCAAGACAAAAAAATATGACCCAAAGTAAAGAACAGGTCAACATTCCAGAAAAAATACAATTAGGAGACAAAGAGATAGCCAACCTATCAGATGAAGAATTCAAAACACTGGTGATCAGGATGCTCACAGAATTGGTTGGGTATGGTTGCAAAATAGAGGAAAAAGTGAAGGCTATGAAAAGTGAAATACAGGAAAATGTACAGGGAATCAACAGTGAAGGGAAGGAAACCAGGACTCAAATCAACAGTTTGGAGCAGAAGGAAGAAATAAACATTTAACCAGAACAGAATGAAGAAACAAGAATTCAAAAAAAAAAATGAGGACAGGCTTCAGAACCTCTGGGACAACTTTTAACGTCCCAATATCTGAATCATAGGAGTGCCAGAAGGAGAAGAGAAACAGCAAGAAATTGAAAACTTATTTGAAAATGTAATGAAGGAGCACTTCCCTACTCTGGCAAAGCAAACAAACTTCCAGAAAGTCCAGGAGGCTCAGAGAGTCCCAAAGAAGTTGGACCCAAGGAGGTACACACCAAAGCACATCATAATTACATTAGCCAAGGTCAAAATGAAGGAGAGAATCTTAGAAGCAGCAAGAGATAAGGGGACAGTCACCTACAAAGGAGTTCCCATCAGACTGTCAGCTGATTTCTCAAAGGAAATCTTTCAGGCAAGAAGGGGCTGGAAAGTATTCCAAGTCATGAAAGGCAAGGACCTACATCCAAGATTGCTCTATCCAGCAAAGCTATATTTATAATAGAAGGGCAGATAAAGTACTTCCCAGATAAGGTCCAGTTAAAGGAGTCCATTATCACCAAGCCCTTAGTATAGGAAATGTTAAAGAGACTTACCTAAGAAAAAGAAGATCAAAACTATGAACAGTAAAATGACAACAAACTCATAACTGTCAACAACCAAACATCAGAAAACAAAATAAAAAACAAACTAAGGAAACAACTAGAACAGGAACAGATTCACAGAAATAGAGATCACATGGAGGGTTATCAGTGGGGAGAGGGAGGAGGGAGAATGAGGGAAAAGGTACCTGGAATAAAAAGCATAAATGGTAGGTACAAAATAGATAGGGCATGGTTAAGAATAGTATGGGAAATGGAGAAACCACCAAAGAACTTATATGTATGACCCATGGATATGAACTAAGGTGGGGGAATGATGGTGGGAGATGGGGTATAGGGCAGAGGGGAATAAAGGAGAGAAAAAAATGGGACAAGTATAATACCATAATCAATAAAATATATTTATAAAAAAGGGACATGAGTAACTGGTTCCTTCCCTTCTTCTTTAGGTTCTAAGGCTGAAATGTTATAAACATAATTGCTGTTAAACTATACAGTGTCTGGTTTAAGTTACTTTCATTGTAACTAATTATACTACTTTTGAAGAACATAAGTATATTATATGATAATAATCTTTCTAAGTCTAATATATATCTTGTTATGACATGAAAATCCGGCATATGATACTGAACATAATATACGAATTGAAGGATTTGTAATACATAAGGCCACCAGATGCACTCTGAATACATTTAAATAATTTATAAGTTAGTGGACTAACTGGAAGCCCTGGGAAACTTTGCTTCTTCTTTGATGGTGTTTCAGACCCTGTGTACTAGAGCTGTGGGTGTGTACTGTGCATGTGTCACCCACCTCTGATTTGTGTGAGGCAGCTTGAGATGAGTTTGCTGGAGTATTCACACCACTAATCTTAAGTGTTACCAGTCTAGGTGGTTCTCCCTAAGAGCTGAGCATAAGATGTACTTACCAGCACACTACTACCTTGGCATTTATGAAAAAACTTCATGAGTTTACAACACCCTCTATTAATAAGTGGTATTTCAGAAGCTAAAATAATCCCAGTCCTAAAAAGTACATTAGTATCAAAACTTGAGACCATTTTTCTTTCCTTTGTAACTACTTCCCTAATATATCTGGTAAGTCATAGAATTATTTTCAGCTTTAAAAAATTATTGAAAAAAATGAGGTCAAATGTACCATACCAGAAATAAACTCAGGGATTACGCCTGGTCATTATTTCTAAGGCTTACCATCATTACAGTTTAAAAGAATGAAAAGCAGAACAACAAGAAAAGGCCCTAAATAAAGTAGGAGAGAAAAGGGAAAAGGAATCAGGAAAAACAAAAAAGAGGCACTGTTACAGAGGGGTAAACACCATCAATAGATGCCTAAGCAGACTCAGCATCCCTGAACAATACATATCCTGATAAAGAACCGAATTTTCACATTTAAGTTATCTGTTGATTTCATAACAATAAATAAACAACAAAATCCCAGGAGACAGAATTTAACTTATACTTTAGTTTTTATTTAAATGGTTAAGTGGTATTTCTGTTGGGAAATCCTATGACTAGTTGTAAAAGTAGAAACAACAACAAAACAAAAAACAAAGCTAAAAACAACTCCCAAATCACAAATTTATCCACATGCTCCCTCATTAACTGCTAAATTTCTCTTGACGTGCTAGTTATCTACTTAATGTGCCTGTCTCTGTGGTGCACCTACTCACCCACCAATGACCTGTGGGACTATTTTAGAAACTTTGTGACCTCTTACATCTTTTAAGACAAACATGGGTATAAATATCTCCTCTTCAGTTTCTGAGGTCTATGAACCTGGACCAAGTGCCCTTAACTTCATCAAGTACGGTCATCAAAGGGAAGACTACCTGTCCCAAGTTTTCAGGATAAGTAAAACAGTACATGTGAAACACTTAAACACATGCCAGGCACATGGTAAGTAAGTACTTGACAGACAGTAGCTTGGTAAGGCACTGAGCATGTTTGCAACTATCTTTCTCTTTTCATCCTACTAAAGCCCAGACTCAGATTTTCACTGCTTTGGCTGCTCTCTTGTTCCTTGGGCTTTTTTTTTTTTAAATGTAAATCATAATTTTCACAGTCATATACTATATAGATTTGCTACTAGTGTTGTGTAGTAGGATACTTGACTAGAGTGGTTTAGATAGTATTTTCAAGGTCATGTAGATGAAAACAGAATTTAGACGCAAGTGTGTCTAACTTCAAACACTATGATCTACTACTTTCCAAGCATGCCTAATGTTTTAAAAAAATTGAAATTATATTTTATTTTTATGCTACAACAGTTGTCCCATATTTGCCCTCTTTGCCCCCCTCCACCCAGGCCCATACCCCCTCAGGCAATCCCCACACCTTTCACTGTCCACGTCCATGGGTTATGCATGTATGTTCTTTGACAAATCTCTTTACCTTCTTTCAACCAATCCCCATCTCCCCTCTCATTTTTGACAGCTGCTAGTCTGTTCCATGTATCCATGCCTGTTTCTATTTTGCTTGTTAATTTATTTTGTTCATTACATTCTACATATAAGTGAGATTGTGTGGTATTTCTTTTTCTGACTGGCTGATTTTACTTATTTTTCTCTGACTGGTATTTCCTTTTCTCCAGGTCCATCCATGCTGTTGCAAAAGGTATGAGTTCTATGGGACACAATGAAAGCAGTCCTGAGAAGGAAGTTCATAGCCCCTTGGGCTTTGATGGCCTTCTTTATGTGTAACTTGAAAACCATACCATAGCTGCACATAGTGGTACCAACAAAAACTCATTGTCTACACCTTTATTGGGCCCTCAACGCTTTGAACAGCCTCTGCCAAAATGGAAAGCTCTTTTTCAGTTTACACAGAAAAAGAGCTACATATCCTCTACAAATCTATACCATTGGCTTTGTCTTTGGTAGACGACCTGCTCCAAATTCCTTGAGGAGTTAGGAATCATTATTTAGGAAATTCTCTTGTTTTCTTGCTATCACTACAGAAATGTGATAGCCCTCAGAAAAAGAGGATGGCTAACTTATCTACTGGTCACTGAATTCCACCTCTATTCCCATGTTTCCTCTTCTGCAGGGAACTTATTCTTCTGGTCATTCTGATTCATTCCTGTATTGCTTCCACTTTACATCATCATCTAACATGTGGGGAAAAACTTTCATATACTCCCAATCTGTTAGTGCCTGCTTTCTCTTCTTTTTTTGTAGTCAACCTTCTTAGAAGACTATTTATTTCTTTCCTTACCCCCTGCAATCTGGCATCTACTCCTACTGACAATATCTGAGCTATACTCATATTCTTTCCTCAAAGGCTTCTGGTGTTCTCTAGCTCAGTGAATAGGCATCCTCCCATTCATTCATTGTTTTCTCTCAGAAAATGGCATTACCTGACTTCTGCCCAACTCATGCTCTCCTGTCTCCATCTACTATTAATTCTTTCCCTGAAATAACCTCTTGGATTCCTCCACTCCTCTCTATTCCCACTCCCACCACCTCAGTCTAATCACCACTCTGTTTCCTCTATCAGCCAGTCAGCTGCTAACTGACCTCCCTGTTTTCCTTTGATTTCCTTGGCTACCTATTTGATCTGACATTACCACACTCTTGTGGTTCTCTGCCCTTCTCACCTTCTCAACACGGATTAAAAAACCTTCACAATTTTGCCTGTTTACCTTTTCACCCTCTTTTCTTGCTAATTTTCCCACTGCCATGTTTTTTCTTGTAATACATATTATTTTATCTATTTAGTAATCATTGAGTTCAGACAACATTGGGTTGATAATTCTTACCAATTTTGCAAATATGAATTCTTTTCCTGACTGGAAAATTGAGAAAATTAACTACCTATAGAGAACAACAGTGTATCATTACATCAATTAAACTATTCTGAAGAATGACAGCAAACAAAATATTCCTGAGAATTTTTTTCTTAGATTAAGTTCATTGTGTATTAGCAGCACCACAGAGTAAGCTCATTTAGTACTGAATATTCTATAAATTATCAGTCAGTGTATATCAAAATTTAGGGTGGAAAAGTAGATGGTGAGATGGTGCTTCTTCTCATGTCTTTTGATGGGGGATAATTTTTGCCAGGGCGAAAGATTAGATAAAAACATCAATATTTTGTAAAGTAAAATTAGACTTGGAAATTTAAATGAAATTATTGATTTACTGGAGTGCAAAACAGACTAAAAATTTTTTTTAAATCCTCACTTGATGATGGTTATTGATCCTAGAGAGAGGAAGGTGGTGGCAGGGAGAGAGGGGGAGAGAGGGGGAGAGAGGGGGAGAGAGAGAGAGAGAGAGAGAGAGAGAGGGAGAGAGAGAGAGAGAGAGAGAGAGAGAGAGAGAGAGATCAATATGTGACAGAAATGTCAATCAACTGCCTCCTACATGTGCCCCGACTGCGGATTGAACCTGCAACCTTTTGGTGTATGGGATGATATACTCCAACCACCCATGCCACCTGATGAGGGCCAGACTTTTAAAATAATTGTTTTTAGAAAAAGAAGATAAATGGAGATCACATGGAGGGTTAGCAACAGGGGAGTGGGAGGAGAGAGGGGGAAAGGTACGAAGAATAAGAAGCATAGATTGTAGGTAGAAAATAGACAGGAGGAGGGCAAGAATAGTAGGGGAAATTTAGAAGCTAAAGAACTTATGACACATGGACATGAACTAAAGGGGGGGAATGGAAGTGGGAGAGGGTGTTCAGGGTGGAGGGGAATGAAGGGGGGTAATGGGACAACTGTAATAGCATAATCAATAAAATATATTTAAAAAAAATAAAAAAAAGCATAAAAAATAAAATAATTGTTTTTTTCTAAGTGAAAAGTCTACACTTAACTAAGAAATGTTTTGCCCAAGCAATTTCTACATTCTTTTGTATGAACAAAGAATTTAAATTTATTTAAGTTTCTACAATAATAAGGCATGACAAGAAGTCCGGCATACTGTTTGTTAAATCTGACATCAGTATCTTTTGCTCTGTACACTATTATTGCTCTGTAACTGCAGTTTTTTGCCAAATTTAATCCCATTGCTAGCATTATTTCCAGAAGGCTTTATAAAGACTAGGGATCCTGCATACAATTCATATACATTCTCAGTATTTTACTTTTTTAATGTTTTATTGAGTTTAAAGAGGAAGGGAGAGAGAAACATTGATTTGTTGTTCCATCCATTCACACATTCATTGGTTGATTCTTGCATGTGCCCTGACCAGGGACTGAACCCACAACCTTGGTGTACTGGGACAATGCTCTAAGCCAACTAAGATACCTGGCCAGGGCCTCAAAATTTTGTCTTAAATGATGATTAAAAACTACTGATTCAAATTAAAAAATTGGTTAACAAAATAAAAATATATTGGTCATCTGTGATAAAAAAAAATAAAAGTTGTGTCCTGTTCTCTGTTTTAACTTAAAAAAAAAAAAAACAACCCAAAACCCTTTTCTTTGAATTTTAAGTATCCATTTCAAGGAGAAAAAGACACTGAGAAAGTTATACTTTAAATTTAGTTTTGATTAGTTTTCTTTGGGAAAGAGACTGTGGACACTCCATGTTGAAGAAGCTACCTGAGAGAGAGAGCTGAGGAAATACAAACTGAAAAAAGCCTTCAGGAAGCTTCTGGCATCTGGGCAACAAGCTGTGAGAGGTCTTTGACAGATACCAAATTGACACAAGCTCAGCATACATTCTGAGTGCTGACCACATGTTATGTTCTGTGTGCTTCAGATACACTGTCTCATCCAACTCTCAGGTGCACCTCAGATTTTTCTTTAAAAAAACTGTATATATTGTACAAATTTTTTTTTAAGATTTGATTAATTTATTTTTAGAGAGAGGGGAAGGAAGGGCGAAAGAGAGGGAGAGAAACATCAATGTGTGGTTGCCTCTCACACGTCCCCCCACTGGGGACCTGGCCCACAACCCAGGCATGTGCCCTGACTGGGAATCGAACCAGCGACCCTTTGGTTCACAGGATAGCACTCAGTCCACTGAGCCACACCAGCTAGAGCTATATTGTACAAATTTTAATAGCTTCAATTGTATATACAGTCAAATAAAAACTTGCATGAACAATTGGTAGAGCTGGTGTCAATCAGTGAACCAGGCTCCTTTTTCTTGCTCAGGCTATAGATTTAAGTGGCTTGGAATCTCCAGGAGTGAATGTTTATTTATACAAGCCAGTACTTGGATACACTGTTATTAAACTATGAGGGTGATATATACATATTATGAAGAAACTGAGCCCCCAAAAGGTAAAGTACACTGTCTTAGGTCAGAGATCAAGTAAGGGTGCCAGGATCTGAACCCTGTCTTAGCCCATCTGATGCTAGAAATGGGGTGGAAACTCAGGCCTTTGGCCCTTGTGACAGGATCAGTATGAAGGTTCACTGGCTATGGGTGGGACGGGATGGCAGAGTGAACAGGCCATTATGTTTCTGTCTGCAAACCCTGTCAAGTTTTGATACCAGGTCGGCAAGCTGGGAAGCATGGCTGTGTGCTGGGCTGCTAGAAGCTCCCAAGCACCGGCTTGTGGGCAGATCAGCTACAGCTAATCACTTAGATTCCTGGAGCTGGAAACCCAATCAATCTCAACTCTGGTCTGGAATTTAGCAGAGGGCCTTCTACCTCATCATGGGTAGAAAGAAGGAGCCCAGAGGCTGACATGGGCAGGCTGTGCCCTTGTGCCCAGCACTGCAGTTGGAACTGAAGACTAACAGGACCCATGTCAGTCATCTGTAGTCTCTGAAGCCTCCACTAAGCCAGGTCTGGCCTAGAGCAAGAGCTTGAAAATGTTTGTAGCAGTGAGTCTCAGGGCCAAGGAAGGAATGTGTCCAATGGGTCTTTCGTGTGCTACTCTTCCCTAAACATGGTTGGGCTATTTCTTCCACCAGGGGGACAGTCAAAAACCTCCAGAATTTGAATAGCTGAGCCCAAGTCCACCTCAGATTTTTCATTTGGGGGAAAGAATAGCAATGTGAATCAAAGGGGAAAGAAGAGATTGGGAAGGAAAATATTTGCATGAATTAGAGATTGTCTCTTTTCTGTTATTAGATTATTATAAAGTTGATTATTAGAATTTATAGTTTTATAGTTTACTTTTACATTTACTCAATTCTATAAAGTAGGCAGGACAGGACAAGTATCACCACATAAATTTTTTAAAGACAAAGAAGGTACAGTTAACCCTTGAACAATGTGTGAGTCCATGCAGTTCAAACTTGCATTATTTAAGTGTCAACCATACTCAGGTGTTTCTTCAGTTCTTACCTATAAAATTTCCTGACATGAATATAAATATTTGCATTTACCTTCGAAATTCTCTATAATGAAGTTTTCTTTCTCCTCTTTTTCCAAAGAAACGTATCTGAAGGGTTGTGTTAATTTCAGGTTCTTTCACTTTTGGTTCCTATAAAAAATGTTACAGTAATTTCAAGTAATTATAACCAAGAACAAAAATAGATCCTATAGCCCAGGACAATATCCACAAAAGACTCTTGTAACAACAACAAAGGTGGAAAAGAGAGAGGTAGTCATTCTGTCTATCAGTTTGCATAACAATATTCTATAATCATCTTTGCTTAAGCAGGAGAAAAAAAGGAGGGCTGCAGTACTCAAAATACTTAAGATTGACCTAAGCAGTAAACAAAATTTTAGAAATGTTCATACCTTTTGATCCAGCAACTGAATTTCTGAGAAGTTACCCCTCATGTATACTCACATATACATATATAAAATGATATAATCACAGAATAACTATAGCATTATTTGTAATATCAAACACTGGATATTTTCAAACATCTTTCAAAAGGGGAATAGTTACATAAATTGTCACATCCATACAACAAAGTATTATGGAGCCATTAAAAAAGAATAAGATACTCATATTAAGAAAAAACAGGAGAGTGTGGAACAATGTGTAGTATGTATGCTACTGCTTGTATAAAAGTGGGGAAAAGATATACAGATATATTTAGTTATTTATATATATGCTTATATATGCATAAAATAGCTCTGGAAGATTACACAGGAAACTGACAAGCACACATCACTCAGGGAGAAATGCTAAGTGGGAGGAAAATTCTACCCTATATACATACTCTTGTTAACATTTGAAGTCTACATCATATGAATGGAGCACATTTACTTAAAATATTCAGAAAAAATAAGCTACTAATAATTTTCCCAATTATTTGGGAATATTTATTTGAATAAATGCAACAGAGAAACTAATATAATATCATCTGTTTGGAAATGTTGACTTTGTCTGCACATACCTGACATTCTGTTTCATTAGTTATTGTCTTCAAGTCATCCTGTTTGCTTATGATTTTCTGTAGCTAAAAGATGGCAAACATGATTTAGATGTGTGTCTACTGGGTTTTTCAAAACAACCTAAAAAAAAGATGCTAATGTTTCTGTTATAAAATATATAATAGATATTTTAAAAATATTAACCGAAATTCTTATACTGTAACTCCTAATGTTATATTGTTTTCCCCAGGTCATGTAAGAATCAAAATAGATATGCAAGTAGTATTAACATTATTATTATTACAGTCTGGATCATTTTTTTCTCATAAAGAAAGCCAGCTCACTTAATACAGGGCAAAAGTAGGTGTACAGTTGTGACAGATACATAATACAATAATTGATAAATAATAATACAAGAATGAACTCTGTGTTTTACATACTCACAACTGTAAACCCATCTTTGCCTCCCTCAGTATATACATATTCTAAGGGCATCATTCTATAGAAACTTCATGAGTACTCTCATTCTTCAAGAGAAATTTTATTCATAATCTTCTCTGTCACTGAGACTTTATGGCCACATTTTCAAGTGAATAATTTTTAAAAAGCTACTTATATCATATAAATGTTGTTCCTTTTCCCTTTATGCATTTATAAACCATTAAAGTAATTTAAAAACCTACATTTCTACCAATTATAAATTGGTAATAGAAAACTGAGACTGAGTACACTAAAAAACCTACCTTTTGGAGTCATTTGTACCAATCCTCAGGTGGAAAGCAAATTAAAAGAAAATAAGTTTTTAAAAAGTAAAATGTAGACAAAATCTCAAACTATAAATTTAAATCAATTAGGAAATAAACCTTCACCCATTTTTTCTATGCTATTTCTTTGTTAAAATTTTAAAAATTGCTGTAGCTAAATTCCAAAATAATTACCTCAAACTTAGCTGCTTCTACTATATTTATTTAGGAAAGTATTTATTTCTCTAAATCCCTCAAACGTTTCAATATAACCCTTCTTACTTTAGGCAAAAAAGTTGAAAAGCTTTATATTTGTTTTATCCTTTATCTTTTAAGGTGAAAATCAAATTGTATAATGCCAAGTTTCTCCCTAATGGAAATCAAACATTTCTCCCTAATGGTGATATATCTTGTTCATTCCTCATATTGATAATACGGATCCTTTTTTTAAAAAAGAAGTACAATTGACTTACAATATTGTTTGTATTAGTTTCAGGTGTATGACACTGTGACTCAATAGTTATACATATTACAAAGTGATCACCGTGATAAGTCTACATACCTTCTGTCACCATAGAAAGTTATTACAGCATTACTGACTACATTCTCTATGCTGTTTGTTACTTACTTGTAACTTACTTATTTTGTAACAGGAAGTTTGTATTCCTTGATTCCCTTTATATATTTTACCCATCTCCCCACTCTTGTCCCTCTGGCAACCACATTTATTCTCTGCATCAGTGAGCTGGCTCTGTTTTGTTTCTTTGCTAATTTGTTTTATATTTTATTTTTTTAATATATTTTATTGATTATGCTATTACAGTTGTCCTATTACCCCCCTTCATTCCCCTCCACCCTGCACACCCTCTCCCACCCACATTCCCCCCCTTTAGTTCATGTCCATGTGTCATAAGTTCTTTAGCTTCTACATTTCCCATAC
>JAPYXV010004173.1:0-11601 GCA_028533065.1 Trachops cirrhosus
CCTGTACAGACTCCCTTCCACCCAGCCCTTCTTTCCCAAAACCCCACGGCCCTCAGACCTCCCAGCACCACCTGTAACTACCTCTAGGTGAAAGACATTACATGCCCGGCATCCATGTATTAAAAGTATCTAATTGCTTTTCTTTTCATATTTCGAATTTTGACATCAGGCTTATTTCTTTTTCTTGGTGCTAGATAATAAAATGTATCCTTAAAATTGGAGCCTCTTTAACTGCTGAAAGAAATTTCTGCAACAAATTTTCTTTTCTTTTCTGGCAGCCAAAGAAACCCAAATACTCTTTTACACCATAAACTGTCTTCATCGATGTGAGTTCTAAAAGGAGTCTGGTGGCTGTGGCACGGTACTTGCACAGGGTCACCACCTGGACCACCCAGCTGGCCAAGGGCAGATGAAGAGACTCTCAGCCAAGATGGAGGCATACATAAACCCACTCCACCTCCACACACAACTATAGCAAAAATTACAACTAAACTACAGAACAAACATCACCCAGATACGCTAGATAATCCAGCTGTAGGGAAGTCCAACAACCAAGGATTTAAAGAAGCCACACTCATCCAGACAGATGCCTTTTCCACAATAGGCCACGCTACTAGGACAGGGAGTCACAGCAGCTCTAAATACACAGAAACAAACACAGGGAGGTTGTCAAATTGAGGGGACAAAGAAACATGGCCCAGGTGAAAGAACAGAATGGAATTCCAGGAAAAGAGTGAAATAAAGAAAAATCCACAGGGGACCAACAGTGGAGGGGATGAGGATGAGATTCCAATCAACAAGCTGGAACATAAGGAAGAAAAAAGCATTCAATCAGAATAGCAAGAAGAAAAATGAATTTTAAAAAATGAGAATAGAATAAGGAGCCTCTTGGACATCTAATGTACCAACATCCGAATCACAGGGGCACCAGAAGGTAAAGAGTAAGAGCAAGACATTGAAAACTTATTTGAAAAAAAAATGAAAAACTTTCCTAATTTGGTGAAGGAAATAGACACACAATTCCAGGAAGCACAGAGAGTCCCAAACAAGTTGGACCCAAGGAGGAGCACACCAACACATCATAATTAAGATGTCAAAGGTTAAAGATAAAGAGAGAATCTTAAAAGCAACAAGAGAAAAGCAGAAAGTAACCTACAAAACAGTTCCCATAAAACTGTCAGCTAATTTCTCAAAAGAAACTTTGTAGGCAAGAAAGGACTGGCAAGAAGTATTCAAAGTGATAAAAAGCAACCACCTACAGCCCAGGTTACTCTATCCAGCAAAATATCATTTAGAATGGAAGGGCAGATAAAGTGCTTTCCAGACAAGGTAAGACCAAAGGAATTCATCATCCCCAAGCCATTATTATATGAAATATTAAAGGGAACTATGTAAGAAAAAGAATATTAAAACTATGAACATTAAAATGGCAACAAATGCACAACTATCAACAACTGAATCTAAAAAACAAACTAAGCAAACAAGCAGAACAGGAACAGAATCATAGGTATGGAGATCATTTGGAGGGTCATCAGCTGGGAGCAGAAATGGGGAGAATAAGGGGAAAGGTGCAGAGATTATGAAGTACAAATTGGTAGGTATAAAGTAGACAGAGGGATGTTAAGAACAGTATAGGAAATGGAGAAGCCAAAGAACTCACACGCGTGACCCATGGACATGAACTAAGAGGGGGATTGCTGGAGGGAATGGGGGTAGTGGGCAAAGAGGGGCAAAGGAGGAAAAATTGGGACAACTGTAGTAGTTAATTCAATAAAATATATTGAAAAAATTTGTTTTTAATTTTAAAGAGTCTTACAATACACCAGAAATACAGAAATTGTGTCATGGCCTATTAAAGTAACTTTTGTTCTCTATACAGCCTGAGATGTTTAACTACTTGCTTATATTCATAATTTTTCACATTGACAGAAATATAATTTAACTTGAAATCTCTCCTTCTAAGAAGCATAAATCCTTACATTTCTCATCAAGCCTTAAAGGATTATTTAATGAGGGTCTTTTCCCCCTGTAACTGAGTTAAATTAAACCCTTAGACACTGAGGCATATGGACTTTATTTAAACAAAGCATTTCAGAGCCTTTGTCTCGCTTAAATTAAAACTTCAATAACTTATTTTTCAGTTGCTTATTTTCTTACTCACTGCATGTCCCTGCCCCACTAAATACATTTCATTTTAGGACAGGCATTTTTATCTGCCTTGTCATTAGTCTATTCTCACCACAAAATAGCATCGAGATGGACAATTGAGGGTTTAATGAATACTTGTCAGATAACTGACACCCGTTAGACAAATGAGTGGATGTAGGCAGACCCAAGAAGAACGGCAGAGCCTGGGATGTCAGTCTCTTCATTCTGAGCCTCAGGGACAAAATCTATTGATGCCTCTGGAGGAGGGCACCGTTTGGGGCTGTTGGCCAGACCCTTCCCCTCCCGTGGCCTCACCACTTCTGAAGGTCTGTCCAGGTTTTGTATGGGGTGCTAACAATCTTATAATCGATGGAGGATCCTTGGCACCAAGTAGTCTCCTCCGAGACGCTCGCTTCTGCCCCAGCATTCACACTTGCACTCACACCCGCATTCTGTTTCCATGACTCCTTGTAACCGAAGAGGTGTGGCACTTCCACAGCAGTGTCTGGAAATGGACAAGGAAGCCTGAGGGTTAGCCAGCAGTCCACTCTGCAACAGCTGGGAAACGGAATGGAAATGGAATGACTGAGTCCTAGCCTGCCCCAACTTTCCTACCCAACGAAATCTCTCAACCAACCAAGAAGACCCATTTATCAATAATGAGTATGTTGAATTTAAATGACCTCTGAGGACAAATGTTTGAATCCACTCAGGGACTGGATAACAGGGATGATGTCCTAACCCTAAGAAATGATGACATCCCTTGCACCCGCGTCCAGGAGACCCATGACATCATCTTTCCCAGCACAGCCTCAGCCCCAGGAGGCAGCTCACAAAACAGAACATGTTTGGGGTTTGGACCAGGACAGACTGGGTTTGAGTCCCAGTTCTACCAGTTCCCAGCTCTGTAACCTGGCACAGACTATTTTCTAAGCCTTCATTTACTGCTATGTAAAGTGGGGATCATATTCCTGACTGAAGAGCCTGTTCTCAGTATTAAATGAACCTGGTTCATAATTGGAAAGTTCTCAGATACTCTTCTTTCCTTGCTCTGTGCCTGTAGACAAGGCCGACCCTGTGTGGGTGTCTCAGCGGGACTTGCATGCTGCACCCTTCTCTCTGCACCCTTGTTTCCCAGTCCTTCCTTCCTATGCCCCTGGCTGACAATACCTGGGACCACGACACTTGGCTCGAGGATGTCCATGAGGGAGACGTCAAGTGGAACATCAGATAATTCCAAAAACAATGAGCGAGCCTTCTTCCTCCGTATTAGAGAAAACCGACGTATTTTGTTGGCATTCACGACGTCTTTGACGGGCCTGAGTTCTTTGTCTCCAATCTCTTTGACCAGTTTCTTGACAGTGCTCTCAAACACGGAGGGCATGTTGCTAGGAGCAGATAGGAGGGAAGCAGAAGGATCAGGTGGGTCTCACAGATGAGATTAAATGAGTCTCCATGTGTCATACAGAGGGAGTTGACAGTGACCTCACTAGTTCATATCTACACAGTGACGGAACATGTGTGTGCAAGGGGCCCCCATGTGGCCCGAATGAGCCCTGGGTCTTCCCTGGAGAACTCTCCAGCAGGACGATCTTTAGTGAACAGAGATGACACACCTAGCCAGGAGTCCCTGCCAGGTCAGGGGCCAACCAACCCTTACTTAATTTACTGTGACAAAGAGGAGGTAAATTTCCTTCCAAAATTAAATGGACCCACTTTGCTAGGCCACTACAGTTCAGATCAAGCCAGCCAAATTGTGTGATTGTTAGTCACCCCCCGAGGGCTGATTTTTACATCATGTGAATTTCTTATGTTCAGTGCTGCAAAGCCCATGCTTTTTAAGATGTTATACCATCTTGCTGCAACTGAAACAGAGCAAGAGCAGCCTTCATGAAGATAGGTGTGAGATAGTTGAATAACTGGCCATAAGCCTGCATTGCTGTGCCACGTGGACCGTCATTCAGCACAACATTATGGACTGCCTCATTTCATGTAAGCATCAGGAGCCTGGTGGAGGTAGTCATCCCAACCCAGATGGCACTCCCATTCCGCTTTTAACCACTTCCAGCATCAGGCAGATGGCAGAACTGCACTTTTCAGCCCTCTGTCCTCCACAGAAACGCCGGTTTTGAAAACCACCCATGGCCAAGGGCACCTCCGTGGGAGCCTGGAGTCCAGAGGGGAGGCCCCAGCACCCCCTCGGAGCACATCCCGGAAGGATGCACTGAAGAGGGGAAGCAGAGTGGTGTCCTTTCCCCTGTCACCCCTCCTCCGAGGCAGCACAGTGCAGGCCAAGGCTAACCCCTTGGCCCACGACGTCTCCCACGGGGTAGGTGAGAGCCCAGTGAGCACCCGGCTCCCCCGGCTGTGCAGGGCACATCAGAGAGGCCTGCTTCTCCTCCGTCCCACCCGAACACGGAGGTAGGTGGGCATGGCTGAAGATGCTGAGGACAGGTAGATGTCCATCAATAGATGAGCAGATAAAGAAATGTTGTATGTGTGTGTACCGCCACACATGATGCATATGTGTCATGAGAATATGACTCAGCCATGAAAGAATAAAATCTTGCCATTTGCGACAATGTTCTTGGACCCAGAGGGTATTGTGCTCAGTGAAATAAAGCAAACAGAGAAAGGCAAATACCATATGCTTTCACTTATGTGCAATCTAAAAAAAGAACAAGAAATAAAACAAAACAGAAACAAACACACAGATACAGAGAGTGAGCTGACAGTTGCCAACGGGGAGGGGATGAGGGTGGGTGAAAACAGTCAAAGCTACATCCCTTAGCCCTGCATGCTGTTACCCAGAATTCTTCTTTATTAGGGGAACTTCAGGAAGAGGGCCTACTCTGGGGGTGGGGAGGTGTCAAAGTGAAACAAACCCCAAACTCCTCTACTCATTTCACAGACCTATCTGAACATGTCCCTCTCTGACCTTAGTATCCTCCCTTCTTATTCATGCCCTGGTTCCCAGGTAGGACTTACCAGACTGTGTATTGCTCTGTCTTATAGAGAAAGGTTCCAGTGAGTAGAGCTCCTTCCAATCCCCAGACCGCCTGATTCAGACAAAATCCAGAAAACAGAGAAATGCTACTCTCCTCGGCATGTTTTCTTTCCACCAGCAGGTCCCTGGCTTAACTTCCAGTACAATGTCCTGGAAAGTAAGCATGTGAGGGCCTCCCCCAGAAGTCCAGGTCTGAAGCTGAGCTCTGGATCATGCAACCTTACCTCTCAAGTCCTCGGCCAAAGTGCCTGGACTGGAATCAGGCAGCGCTTATATCTGCGAGGCGGTCCCACAGCAGAGTGCATCGAGTTCCCAGGAAGCAAGACGTGCCTGGTCCTGATCCAAAAGAACAAGTCGGATGTGTGGGTTCATTCACAAATGAATGACTGTTGCAACAACTGGTTAGGCTTCTTTTAAAACTGGCCCCCTTAGTTCTGGTCGTCACCTCTCCTGTTATCTCAGTGGTCATTATTTCTCCTGGTATCTCTGGTTTACCCACTGGGCTTAACGCCCAGGGAAAAGAAGTTTAAACAAATTTGCTCTCGAGTGTTCTCCGTCAGGAGATAAGGCCGGGCGTGCAGTTTACCATCTGGTTATATATTGCTCAAATTGTTTGGCCTCGTTTAATTTTCATGTCTCACTTTTTCTTGTCTCAGTTTCCCTTTCCATTTGTCCAAGAATTTTCCTAGCTTCTTACTGTCCTGTCTCAACATGCCATCAAACATGCACTGTATGTACAAGGTAACCATGGGTCAACAAGAAAGAGACCAACGTGGGGATGGCCATTGCCCACTCACATCACCTCCTTGACAATTCTCCACTAGTTATCTTTTTAGATTAGCCTTGTTCACAGGTTTTAATGGAGGCCCCTTCTCTTGGGCCCCTCCCTGCCCCTCCTTGCCTCACTCCTGCTTCTGTCTCCCCTTCCTCCTCATTCATACATAGCAATGTCCTGATTCATTCTGAAAGTCAGAGACTTAACGGGTCATGACACAGCGTACTTCTATTTCGTACTTCTTGGCTCTACCAGCAGCACAGACCAAGATCTGATCACTGTTCATCACCTCCAGCTCCAACACCCTGCCCCATCCACCCTCAACTCCTGCTTGGGTTACTGCAGTCCCCTAACCAGACTCCCTCCTCCTGCCCTTACTGCGTCTACGGTGCACACGGCCAACACAAACATCTTTTCAAAGCATGCACCGTGTTTCACGGGTAACTTTAGACCTTGGCAGTTGCTGCCAAGCCCACCTCAAATGCAAACAAAGCCATGACAATGATTGACACTGGCCTGCATGTACTTGCCCTTGATTTCCAATAAACTCTCTCACTCACTCCACCTGTCTGTATGCCAGGAGTTTCTGCTTCTACAGCCTTAGCGCCTCCTAATTCCTCTACCTGGAATCTTTTCCCCAAAATAACTATGGGGTTCATTCGTCCTTGTTTTAGTTTAAGTCGTAGTTCAAAAGTCACTTCTCAGTGAGGCCTTCACTGTCTAAATGCAGCCAATCTCCAGAACTCATTCATCTTGCAAAACTGAAACTCTCTAGCCATTAAATAACAACTCTTCATTCTCCCTCCACCTCCCCATCCCTGGCCCAGCAACCATGATTCTACTTTCTGTTGCTAAGAGTTCGAATCCTCTAGATGCCTCATATACGGTATTTTCTTTTCGTGACATGCTTATTCCACCCAACATCATGCCCTCAACGTTCATCCACGTTGTCGCATATCTCAGAACTTCTTTCTTTTTAAGGCTGAATAAAATTCCATTGTATGGACAGAACACATTTCATGTATCCATTCTTTTGCTGAAAAACATTTGGACTGCTTCCATCTTTTGTGAATAATGCTGCTATAACATGAGCATATAAGTGTATCTTCAAGACCCTGCTTTCAGTTCTTTTAGATGGACACCCAGAGGTGGAAGTGCTGGATCTTATGGTAATTCTGTTTGTGTTTAAGGACCTGCCCGCACTGATTTCCGTAGTCGCTGCATCATTTTATGTCACCACCACCACCGAGGGCAAAGGGCTCCAATTTCTCCACATCCTCATCAACACTGGTTATCGTCCTGATTTTTTTTCTGGCAATCATCTGCATGTGCGAGACGATATCTCGTTGTCATTTGGATTTGTATTTCCCTGATGATTAGTGATGCTGAGCAACTTTTCAGGTGCTTGTTGTCCATTTGTATAGCTTTTTTGGAGAAATATCTATTCAAGTCCTTTGCCCATTTTTAATGGAATCATTTGTTTGTTATTGAACAAGGGTTTTTTTGTCTTGTGTTTCCTTTATGAAGTATTTTAAATATAGATATGATGACATTTTATCCCCAAATACTCCAGTAGACATCCCCATAAAAGATAAAACATTTCCTGCATAATCGCTGTATGTATGATCCTATCTACCACATTAGTCATTCTAATTCTCAGTTGATAATCATTTCACCCATTAATTTTCAATGTACCCTAACCTTCCTTCCTGCCGTCCCATTGGTGATGGTTTGGAGGCCTTCCTGAGCCTTTCGAGCAGCCTTGGTTTGGGGCTGGGGAGACACACAGGCTTTCCATTTACTCCTCAGATGGAGGTCAGGACTCAGGGGGGCCCAAAATCAAGGCAAGAATCTGCCAAGATCTGGAACTCACCTTCCGGAAAGGTTCTCTCCTATTTGTCCTCTGCCACGTGAAGAGTGTCTGCATGGAAAGAAGCCAGGTCAGCAGAGCCAGTTTTAACCCCACACTTGTGGTGTCCACCCTTCCTCCTCCAGGCCTGGTGTGGCAGCTTTTCTCAGGGTGCCCTGGGGACCCCTTGCATCAGAATCACCTGGGATGCTTGTGGAAACTCAGGATCCCTGCCCTCACTCCATGCTGCCAAGTGCTGGAAACTGCCTAAATTTCCATCAGTAAATGAAAGGTTCAAAAAACTGTGGTACATTTACACAGTGGAATACTACACAGCAGAAAGAAAGAAGGAACTCCGCCCTTCAAGACAGCATGGATGGAACTGGAGAGAATTATGCTAAGTGAAATAAGCCAAGCAGTGAAAGACAAATACCATATGACCTCACCTATAAGTGGGACCTAATCCATAAAACAAACAAGTAAGAAAAATAGAACCAGAGACATGGAAATACAGAACAAACTGACAGTGACCAGAGGGTGTGTGGTAGGGAGATAACGGGGGAAATAAGGGGAAGTTTCAAGTCAAGAAACATGTATAAAGGACCCATGGATGAGGACAACAGGGACAGGGGAGGACTGAATGTGGGACAGGGAGTTGGCAGGGCAGGACAGAATGATGGGTGAAAATGGGGACACGTGTAATTGAGCAACAATGCAAAAATTTAAAAAGAAAATGAACCTCCTGTTCCAAGACCTCTTCTCCCCATATTCAAACCAATAAGTAAATCATAGATATTTAGATTCAAAATGTCTTAAACTAAAAATTGAATTCTCATTGATTTTCTATTTCTGATCATTAAAATCAAAAGACACTTCCATTGCGTTAGCCAGAATCTATCTATAAGTGCAAACACTTGCTGAGCATCCATCAGGTCTCAGGCTCTGTGTTCCAGGGGTGCACTTAAAATTTACACATAACTAAAGGGATACATGACGTCTGTGTGCATTGTATCATGCTGTGTGCTGTGGGGTATTACAGAAGGGTAGGGAAAATACTCCTTAGTCTCAAGGAAATGTTCAACTAGTTACTTGGGCAGGGGATGGGGGGAGATTTAACACAGACTAAAAAGAGATCATGATCATCACCAATTAAAATTGGTCCTGGAAAACTCTTTGGAAAGGGAGCCTTAAATTGTATGTCCAAGGACAGAAGTTTGGGCAGGAGGCAAAAGACAAGATGAATGTTGGCCACATACAAGAGAATGACCGATGGTAACTGAAGACCTTTGGGAAATGTTCAGAGCTGGGCTTATACAGAATTTGTGACACCAGGATCTCTTTACACCAGGATGAGGAAGTTAAAATAGTACTGGCTTTGGAAACAAACCAGTTTAAATCCTGGCTCTGCTACTCAATACCTAGTAACTGAACATCAGGAAATGATTTGAGTGCTTTAAATCTCAAATGCCTAATCTGTAAAATGGAGATAATATTATCTACACTGTGGAATGACTCTCAGAGATCAAGTGAGACAAACTGTGACAAACTGATGTCATTTTGGCTGCTCACAACTGTCAGATTACTTTGGTGAAGAATGACCTAGGACAATTGTAGGTAGGTGGGGGGCCGTGAATCTATTCCCCAACAATCTTACTTCTGTCTTTTGTATTTTTATTTTTTAATGTAAATAACATTACATTTTACTTATTTTTGATATACTTTATTGACTATGCTATCAAAGTTGTCCCATGTTATCCTCCCCTTTATTCCCCTCTGCCCTGCTCCCCACCATCCCACCAGCATTCTCCCCTTTAGTTAATGTCCATGGGTCATACATGTAAGTTCTTTGGCTTCTCCATTGCCCTTACTGTTCTCAACCTCACCCATCTATTTTGTGCCTACCATTTATGTTGCTTCTTGCCTGTACCTTTCCCCCATTCCCACCTTCCCCTTCCTTGCTGATAACCCTTCATGTGATCTCCATTTCTGTGATTCTGTTCCTGTTCTAGCTGTTTGCTTAGTTTGTTTTTTTAGTTGTTGATAACTGTGAGTTTGTTGTCATTTTGCTGTTCATATTTTTGGTCATCTTCTTTTTCTTAGATAAGTCCCTTTAACATTTCATGTAGTAAGGGCTTGGTGATGATGAACTCCTATAACTTGGCCTTATATGGGAAGCACTTTATCTGCCCTTCCATTCTAAATGATAGCTTTGCTGGATGGAGTAACCTTGGATGTAGGTCCTTGCCTTTCATGACTTTGAATATTTCTTTCCAGCCTCTTCTTGCCTTCAAGGTTTCTTTGGAGAAATCAGCTCATAGTGTAATGGAAACTCCTTTGTAAGTAACTGCCTCCTTTTCTCTTGCTGCTTTTAAGATTCTCTCCTTATCTTCATTCTTGGGTAATGTAATGATGATGTGCCTTGGTGTGTGCTTCCTTGGGTCCAACTTCTTTGGGAATCTCTGAGCTTCCTGGACTTCCTGGAAGTCTATTTCCCTTGCCACATTAGGGAAGTTCTCCTTCGTAATTTTTTCAAATAAGTTTTCAATGTCTGGCTTTTCCTCTTCTCCTTCTGGCACCCCTATGATTTGAATGCTGGAATGTTTAAAGTTGTCCCAGAGGTTCTTAAGCCTCTCCTCATTTTTTTGAATTTTTCTTTCTTCATTATGTTCTGGTTGAATGTTTATATCTTCCTTCTGCTCCAAATTGTTGATTTGAGTCTCTGTTTCCTTCCTGTCACTGTTGGTTCCCTGTACATTTTCCTTTATTTCATTTTGTATAGCCTTCACTTCTTCCTCTATTTTGCAACCACACTCAATCATTATTGTGAACACCCTGATTACCAGTGTTTTGAACTCTGCATCTGATACATTAGCTATCTCCTTGTCACTTAGTTCTGTTTTTGGAACTTTGATCTGTTCTTTCATTTGGGCCATATTTTTTTTTCTTGGTACACCTGTTAAGTAGTAAGGGCTGGAGGCTTAGGTATTCACCAGGGTGGGACAACCCAGGTCACTGCATTGTGGTGCTGTATATGGGGGAGGTGTCCGAGAGAGAACAATGCCCCTTGTTCAGCTTCTGGCTGGCTTTCGGTCACTTCCCCTGCCAACTATAAGCAAACTGGGCCCTTTGGGTGCCGATTCCCAGGTGGGTAGGTTTGTGCACATGCTAGAACCCTGTGGATCTCTCCGCAAACTCTCCTGAGAGACTGGGAGTCTCTCCTGCAGTTGCAACCCCCACGAGTTTTTACAGTCAGCAGTTTTGAGGCTTTATTTCCCCATGCTGGAACCCTGGGTTGCACAGCCTGCCTCACTCCCCAGTTGTTCCTTCCAGTATATGCACACACAAATGTGGGACTGCCTGCTCTGCCAGCCACCACCTTGCCACAAGTCCTTTCTGCCTCAGCTGCCCATCTCTGCCCCTTGTACTGGTCTAGATGAATATTTCTTCTTTAACTCCTTGGCTGTCAGACTTCCATACAGTTCAGTTTTCTGGCTCTTCTGCTTATTTTTTGTTTTTAAATTTGTTCTTGCCCTTCTTTTGTTTGTTCCAGGAGGCGAAATGTATCTACCTATGCCTCTATCTCTGTTCCCCAACAATCTTACTTCTGAAAGACAT
Organism: Trachops cirrhosus; assembly: GCA_028533065.1. NCBI lineage: Eukaryota > Metazoa > Chordata > Mammalia > Chiroptera > Phyllostomidae > Trachops > Trachops cirrhosus. The sequence continues at coordinate 11,395 of JAPYXV010004173.1, forward strand.
GTTTTTTTAAATCTATTTTATTGATTATGCTATTACAGTTGTTCTATTATCCCCCCTTCATTCCCCTCCACCCTGAACACCCCCTTCCACCCACATTCCCCCCCTTTAGTTCATGTCCATGTGTCATAAGTTCTTTAGCTTCTACATTTCCCATACTATTCTTGCCCTCCCCCTGTCTATTTTCTACCTACCGTCTATGCTATTTAT
>JAPYXV010004174.1:0-11600 GCA_028533065.1 Trachops cirrhosus
GCACCGGTCCCGCGGAGTGCCTGCGCCTTTTCCTTTTTCAATGCTGTGGTTTCCGAGACTTTCACCAAACCACGCTCTCTCTTCGGGTTTTTCAATGTCCACTACAATTTGCGATCTCCTATTTTCATTTATAGCATGATAATGTTGGCTCTTTGCTCTGTACCTACCTAAAATGACTCAGATTTTTTTCCCCTGGTTGTGGGAGAATAGAATCTGCTGCATCCTACCACGCCGCCATCTTCTAACTCCCCCCTTTTCTCTAAAAATAAATAAATAAAATCTTTAAAAGAGAGAGAGAGAGAACAAAGCTAATCATCTAAAAAAAGGCTTTATATAATTTCCATGTGATTCCTTACCCTGAATTTTCCATGATAAGCATCCACATTAAACTGTCCATTGAGTTAACAGATTAACAAATTACATATATACACACACACATATATATATACATATGTGTGTGTGTGTGTATATATATACATATATATAAGGCATACCGTGGCATGTTGAAAAAGATGGTAAATTTTCTACTTTTGCATTAAAGCACATTTTGTATTTGTTCTTTGTTATTATAAAATATCCTATTAGTATTATTTCTTCCCTGTAAATATTTTGTATTTTCTGTTTCCAATCAAAGACCATAATAGATCACCATTTTCTCAGGGTAAAGACATTAACTATAACAATGCTTGCAATAGGCACTCAATGAAATATTATGTGGGAGATGGTGATGAGTATACTTTAAAGCAATGTACACTTTGAACATTATGGGAAATACAATTATTAGTGATACCAAGGCAAATTATTCTTTTATATTTTTTGTGTACTCAGAATATAGTGAAATTACAAAGCAACAATGGGAAAATGTTTTCCTGGAATTTCGTGTTATTAATTATAATCATTATTACCTTTCTGAAAGAAGATATAAACCATATACACACAGAGGTAGAGGTAAGGAAGGGAGGGAAAATGGAGGGGAGGAAGGAAGGAAGGTCAAAATAAGTAAATAAGTATTTCACAAAACAAGATGCATAAGTGTTAATATGTTTGACTATTTTCAGAAAACATTGGTAATTAAAATATGAGAGCCCTAGGCTATTAAGCTAAATCAGTGACCCATTTTTTTCTTAGCTGCCTAAACAACATCCAACCTGACAACTAATAAATCAATGACATATTTTCAACAAAAAGAATAATTTGGACACACAATCACCAATGCATATCCTTGTGATATACCAACAAGATTTTTTAATATAAATCTAATTTTAAAAGACTGAGGCATAACTAAAAGACCTGACAACTTAAAATTTAATTTCCCTGTAAACTTTCGTTGCAAATGAAATTTGCAATTTCATTTACCATCTTCCTGCACTTAACATTTAACTATTCGCTTTACTTTTAGATCAGAGACTGCTAATTTGACACTAACCACTATTCTCAGTAATTATTTCCAGGTTTCCATTAGATCAAATTCTGAAGTAATCATATTAGGCATGGAATGTTCAACATTGCTGTATGTCATTTTCTAGGTCTAACCTGTTATGTAAGAGGCATATAATGTGATTTTAGGATTTATGGAAAGTCGCCCACGGAAAAATACCTTTCAATTTTTTCTTCCTTTTATTGATATATAATTTATAGATGATAAAGTGCACAGTTCTTAAGCATTCAACTTGATGAGTTTTGGCAATTTATATACACCTTTGTAACTACCATCCAAAGGAAGTTATAGAACCTTTGTCTTGTGTTTATTTTTTAGTCTACATACACCCTAACACACAGACAACCACCATATTGATTTTATTTCAATAAAGATTAGTTTTTGTCTGTTTTTGAGCTTCATATAAATTGAATCATACAGTATATACTGTATTTTTGCCATGTATAATGCATTTCATGTATAAAACACACCCACGTTTTTGGACCAAACTTTCAGGAAAAAAATCTTTCATTTTAGTTTTTTTAATTCAATTATTTATTTATATTTAGGTATTTGTTTTTTGTATTATAAATGAAATTACAATTTATTTTTCAATGTAAGATATTGTCATTGCTTTCTAGTTACACTTTTTAAAAAGATTTTATTTATTTGTTTTTAGAGAAAGGGAAAGGGAGGGAGAAAGAGAAGAAGAGAACTATCAATGTGTGGTTGCCTCTCACGCACCCCCCATTGGGGACCTGGTCTGCAACCCAGGCATGTGCCTTGACTGGGAATCAAACTGGTGACCCTTTGGTTTACAGCCAGGACTTAATCCACTGAGCTACACCAGCCAGGGGTAGTTACACTTTTAATGTATAAGCATAAAGAAAATATTTAAAAACATTTATATACATATGGAATTAGTACTATCCATGTACAATGCACATCCTTATTTTTCCATCAAAAATTTGGGCAAAAAGTATGTATTATACACAGCAAAATGTGGTACTCTTTTCTGTTTGGCTTCTTTTAATCAGCATAGTATTATAGGAAATATCCATGTTGTTATGTGTATCAGTAGTTCACTCCTTTTTATTGCTAAGTGGTGTCCCATTTTATAAATATACTACAATTTGATTGTCCATGTTATATTGATGAGCGTTGGGGTTGTTGCTAGTTTGAGCTACTGTGAAAATAAAGGATGCTATACATATTCTGAACAGGTTTTGTGTGGATGCATGTTTTTATTTGTTTTAGGTTATCATCTATAAGTATAATTATTGCTAGGTATTTACCTCCTTTAAAAAATATAGGGCAAAGTATTTAATTCTAGGATCCATTGTTATTAAGGCTTATGCAATTTAGATCTACAAAGATGGTAATTATGGACTAAATTCATAGTATAAGAGAAAAGACTGAAATCAAAGGGACTTGGTAAATATAAAGGAACAATATACTATGAATCAGGAGACCTGGAGTTTAGACCCCCCATTAGATGCTAGTTCTGTGATATTGGGAAGTTTACTTAACCCCTATTAACTTCTATTTCCTTCTCATCAAAAACAAGGTTTGATGTTAACTTCAAAATCATTTGAGAGTTTGCTATGCACTGCAAATACACTTGTTTTGCCATGTAGGGAGAGAACTAGTTCCTGTAGACTTGAGAAGTAACACTAATTACCTTCAGTGAAGGAGCTCATGCTTTAGTGGGAGAAACAGGAACACAAACAAGTACAACCTTTATTGAGGTTAATGTAACAAGTAGTTCAATTCCCAATCAGGGCGCATGCCTAAGTTGCAGGCAATGTCCCCAGTAGGGGGCATGCAAAAGGCAACCACACATTGATGTTTCTCTCCTTCTCTCTCTTCTTCCCTTCCCCAATGTCTTAAAATAAATAAATAAAATCTTTAAAAAAACAATAGGTATATAACCAACAGTTATCTATTGAATTGTATTTCCTGCTAGGCATTGGGCAAATAATGCTAAATTCTTCCAATATCAATTTAGCCATCATGATACAGACTAATGGAAGATCCAAATTTAAAAATCCAATTCTAATATAGTGTGATTAGTGATTGAGGAAGTACAGAATTAAGGCACTTAATCCAGACTAAGAGAAGAAAGAAGTCAGAGAAAACTTCCTAGAAAAAATTCTGAGCTGAAACCCAGAGGAAGAAAAGGTTGGAGATAGTCTGAAAAATGGGAATGAGTTTCACTGGCAAAGCAAAGCAGAGACATAAACAACCAGAGAAAGATCATAGAAAATTTCAGGAATAAAAAAAATTAAATGTGACTGCATCTTAAATGAGTGGCATCAGTGCAGAAAAGGAGACCCATTGGGAGATGATGACAAATTGAAATAGACATGCCAGTGAAAACATAAGGTTGAGAGATTAGGAAGATTAGCAACAACAAGGAGCTGTACCACCTCCTGGGCTGAAGAGACAAAGAAAGGAAATGGAGATTTATCTCAGTGGCCAGTCACCCGGTGGAAACTGGAACATTAGCTGGCATGTTCAGTGGGAGCTAGAGACCTGAACAGCTGCTGCCAGAGATACCACCAAGGAAAATTAAGTAGCAGAGAAATATTTTGATTTCTCCCTTCTCTCTCTCTCAAAAATCCCATCACTACCCACAATAAGATGTGCCCAGCCCTAGCTGGTGTGGCTCAGTTGCTGGGTGTCATTCCACAAACTGGAAGATCACTAGTTTGATTCCAGTCCGAACATATGCCTGGGGTGTGGGCTTGGCATTTGTGGGAGGCAACCAGTCAATGTTTCTCTTGTATATCAATGTTTCTCTCCTCTTTCTCCCCCCTTTCCCCTCTCTAAAATAAAAAATAAAAATAAAATAAAAATAAAATAAAATAGATGTGTCCAGGAAGTCAGCTGACACAAGAACCTGCAAAATACATCCTAAAGGAGTTGGTCCCTCTGCAAACACAGAAAATCAAGCAAATATTGAGGAATAAATCTAAGAGCAAACATCCAATATTGGTACACAGTTGTAAAAGTGTATATATTATCCAAGTGTATGTGAGAGAAAGAAAGAGGAAAAGAGAATGGAAAAGAAGACATTCAAAACAGAGAGGGCACACAAGGAAAAAGTAAGAGTTTTCAATCTCTGCATTTCTTGGAACAAGAGATGTCTGAGTGTATCCACACATACATCAAAATCTTCCTCTCTGTACCCAATCAGTCAAGACTATGACACATCTTATCAAAATGCATGGCTCACCATAGCAGCGATTTGAAAACAATGGGGTGGAGGTGGACATATCAAGTATTCCAGAGGGGATGTGCAGTTTGAAGTACCTCCTCAACTTTGATGCATGCACCTACACACACAGGCACACACACTCAGAACCATTATTCTATAGTTTAGAGTGTGAGGCCAACACCTCACTTTCTTATTGATAGCATCCCCTTTATTAAAGAGATAAGTAACAGAAAAACCCTGCTTCTACTGTTGCAGAGCTGATTAGTTATACCTAGAGATATTTCTGCCAGTAAAAACTACTATCTCCTAAGAAAATAAGGTAAATCATCACTGCTAGAAACATAAAATGAGAGGAAAGTGATAAGTAGTCAGTGAAAGGGTTATATCTCAGACAAGAGAATGGGTAGGCACTGAAATATCCCTAATGGGAATGGATTTTTCCAGTAATTCACAAAGGGAAATATCCATGGGAGAAAATGTTTGAATTCAAGCACATGACACATCATTAGGTGCCAAATTACAATGGAGAAGTCTAATAACATATATTTTCTTTCCCTCAACTCTCCTACAATACCCAGCCATCTTTCACAAGCTAGAGGCAGCCAAGTAATCAGGGGAGGAAGGCTAGAGGAGAAGGTAAAAAACAGGAAACAAGCCATTCACACAAATCCTTCTGTCTACCACCACTTGTCACTGCAGGCTTCCAATCGTGAGTGAGACGTAACTACAGGGAGGCAGGGAGACAGAAAGCGGGGAGATTAAAAATACAGAGGTTGGCCAGTTTTCAGTTGTGGTTTTTTAAGCCAAGTCTTTGTCTAGAATGTAAAAAGAGTTATGCCTGGACTCTGGATGTCACCAGAAAGCCTTAAAGAATTCAGATTGATTTTTGAAGCCAGTAAGAGCCCCTTAGAGCAATGGCCTGGTACCTTGCTTTGTCATGTGGCTCATGGCAGTCTTTCCAGGTACGGAATGAAAGTTGCTTTCCTGAATGATGGCAAGAAAGGAACCTCAAGACGTTCTGGAGATCTCAAGAACTTGAGGAATCCACCCAAATTTATAGGTATTGCAGGCAAAGCCATATGGCAACTGCATGGCTTAGCTTCTTTGCCCTGAGGGGCTGACTAAAGCTCAATCTGAAGATTCTTTGTGAAAATTCAGCAAAGCAGATTTAAAAGAGCCTGTATGATCAATTACTATTCTTGTTGTGTCTATGTAAATAATTGGGCCAAATTGAAACTGGACTTAATGCAGTCCTTTGATAAAAATAAGGGTGATTTTAGAGGGAAAAATTATGTTTCAGTAAAATCTATAATACACAATTGTGGGTATTGGGCTCTAGTTAAAGTTTTATTTTTCACCTACAAACTGAGTTAGATTCTGGATTTTTCCAGTTTTCTTTCAAACTAATGTTTCATTTTTTTTTCTCATCCTTTGACTTGGAATTATTGAGAACTACTGATGCAGTGTCAACCATACAGAATTTACCTGAGCACCCAATCACATCATTTAAACTGCAGACAAGGAGGATCTATCAGACTGTCCCTGTTTAATTTCATTCCAGGAAAAGCCTTGCATTTGGAAGTCTTTTCAACTGACATTCTTGAACACTCAAACTGGTTTGTGAGTTACTATGTTTATCAACCTTTGTGTTCTTTCTCTTTTTATAGTGTTTACTATTACCTCTTTTACCTGATTGCTCATTAACACAGCATATGCCTCCCTTTAGAATCCCATCTGCATTGCCACCTCCTGAAATGAGACTCAACAGTTTGACTGGATTGACTTGATGTCAGGACTAGACAGTTTAGTCTGATACAACAATACCATATCAAGATGACGATGCTTTGGGGATTCCAGCCTATTCCTATTTTGGAAGAATTAACTAAGAGCCTCTCTGTTCCATTCTCAGGTCCCATTCCCTCTTCTCCCTTAGATTAGACAGGAAGAAACTTCTACACCCAACATTCCAAAGGTCTTAGGCTGGGACCATGACCTTTGTCAGCAGGAAGCAGTTACTGAAGAGAAAGAAACCCTCCTCCCTCATGACCCCTAAAAGATTTTAGGGATGGAAGTCTCTGAGGGGGGATGAGACAGGATAGTAAGATGCTAGGAAAATTTCTTGGCAAGTAGAATAGGGAAACTGGAACTGATAGCTGAACAAACTGGCTGAGCAATTTATAGTCAGGTACAGAAGTTCACCTCCCTGGGCATAACATGTAGGCCTCAGTTGTATTTCAGCTCCAGGCCCAGAAAAGCAGCAAAACTAGACAAACAGACACCATGCCTGACCTCAGGACCAGTTGTATTGAATAATAACGCCCCAGCCCCTGGCCCTGGTGCTGGCCAATTATCAGAGACCATGACCCTGAGAAGACATACCTGGAAAGCTGATGATACTGTATTGAGCTCCTCCCCTAGGATCTCCCCTAAGATCTCTACCTTTAAAAACTTTTAGGATGAAGGATTCAGTATATACTCTCCCTCTCCCTCTTGGGAGCACACCTGTCTCTTTATCCTCCCCTACCACCCTCTTCTTCCCCCACAGACATGCCAGGTCCCCACAGACAGGTCCAGTGGACCCCATGAGGCTTGCAACCAGGGCAGCAATGAGCAGCAGCCATTAACCTGGGGGAAACCTGAACCTGTTTCCAAGGCCCTCTTTTCTCTGATTACTTAATGAGCTAAAGCAGCACCACCCATGCTCATTTCTTTCCTATAGCATTTCCAGAGAGCCAAGGCAGCCCTTCCTAGGCTCTCCTGTTTCTTCTATACCAGGCCCTTCCTTGTTTTACTGTCCCCAGCTGTAAAGAACGTACCCTCAGAAGTCACATGGACTAGTGTTGTAAAATCTTTTCTGCATGAAGTCAAGAACCCACACATGACAGGATGGCCTAAGGCAGACCCACTAAGGGCAAGGTCCTCTTCTCAGTTACCACACGATACTATAATGGAGGATATATCACTATATATTTGTAAAAATATATAGAATGAACATCTTCAAGAAGGAACCTTAATGTGAGCTATGGACTTCAGTTATAATGTGGTGTCAATGTAGGTTCATCAATTGTAACACATATCTCTTTGGCAAGGGATGATGACAGTGTAGGAGGCTGTACATAAGCAAGATGTGGGGTATATGGTTTAATATCTGTGCTTTCCATTCAATTTTTTTGTGAACCTAAAACCTCCCTGGAAAACACAGTCTCTAAAAAGGGGGGAGAATAATTATGTATTGTAGTTCTTACTGTATACAGTCAAATATATCTCTTGAGAAAATCTTCATATCTTCCAAAGCTATATTTTCTTTGACCAAGTGCAACAGGGTGCAGCCAAGAGGGGGGCTCCAAATAGGGATTTAGAATTGGGCCCAGAACTCGAGATATCCAGGAAACATTAGGATGTCCTCACCCCCCCACCACAGGTGTGGGTTGGGGGAAGGGACAAATGGAGCAGGGCCATTGAGAGCTGTTTTGCATAGCAACAGCTTTGCAGCTAACCTCTGGCATGGTCATTTAACATATCTATAACCTTTAACTGGTTACATAGATATGTTAAATAGCTGTGGCCATGCTCTGAGCCAGGGGAATGGAAGTAACTTCCCCTCCAAGACGTAAGGGGGCAGGTCCCCGGAGTTACAGCACCTGTGTGAAAGTTTGGCAATGACTGGCTTCAGGTCATGGGGCCAGGCAGCAAGTGTAGCCGATGGTGGGAGGAGTCGGAAATGGGGCTGCAGAAGAAGATTGGCGTGAGGTTTTAAACTGAGGCTTGGCAGCCATTGCGGGGGAGAACCACGCGGCTTTGGCAGAATGGGGACCTCCGCAGCTTTAGAAGGGGAACCACCACCCGGCTTTAGCAGAGATCCCAGCGACACAGCTGATGGTGCCAGGAACCGAGGGAGGCCTACCAGCCCAGATGGATTGCTGGGAAGAACCAGGGGCTGCCTGAGCCATGGACTTCTATTTCTTTTCCTGAGATACGGTACCCCAGACTGGGCAAAGGGGGAAGGAAGGACTATGTGTTTGTGGGTGTTTTAAGGGACTTTGGGATTTTGGTGAAGACATTAGGTCACTACTTTAAGTTTGTATAGCATTAAACAAACATTTCCTTTCCTTTTCACGAATCTCTGGCATTGAGAGATGTCTTTCCTATAAGGTGGCAGACATAATGAACCTGGGGGGCTCCTTTCGGTAATAGTATATTGCCCTTTGCCCCCCGCTTTGACCCTCTTGTGTTCTGTAACACAAGTTGCAATCCAGAAGCCCTCCTCGATTACTACAGTGACATCGACTGTGAATATAGGTTAACTGTAATTAATTCAACTGATTTGAGTAATTTCTTTTTATTTTGCAATATAATTGATATTTGGTAGAGAGTTCAGAATAATAATAGTGGACCGTTGGTTCACTTTATTCTAATCAAACCTGTACCTCTCAATCACTAGGAATGTTGCTTAAAATCATCTTTAATTCTTCTATCCCCTTTACCACCTTTACAGTTTCAAATCTTATTGAATGGATCTCCAAAATGTTTCTGATTTTTCTACCACTGTTACTATTTTATTTCAGGGTCTCATAAGCTTTTTATTGGAGTGTTGGCAATAGTTGGTTTTGCATGCACTCATACCCTCTCCAATTCATCTTCCACCTTGAAGTCAAGGAGTTTTTGTTTCTTAAGTGCAAATCAGGTTTATCTATTCCTCTGCTTTAAAAAATTCTCTAATGGATCCCCAGTACCCAGAGGATAATGTCCAAATGCCTTAGCAGACCATTCAAAACATCATCTGGCCCAAAGCTTTATCTCCACCTTCATATTGTGAAACTCTGTTTCTGTAACAATGACTCTTATGATCCAGTCACATCAGATTACTCATCATTCTCCAAAGTTGCCATCTGTTTTCATGCCTATATACATTTATTCATCTTTGTCCTTCTAACAATTGTCTTCTCTTTTCTCTGTGTCAAAAATTGAGACCCATTCCAAATATCACCTCCTCTGGACTTCTCCTAAATTGAAAGGGCAAAAGTAATGGGTTCTTTCTTAGAAATGTCAAAGCACTTTGTTTCTATCTCCTTATTACAATCATAAAAATTAATTACTATAATTTCTGGCATAGAGTCAGTGATTTGCAAATATTTTAATTATTTTTCCATATTGAATTAATTTCTGTTCTTACTCATGGAAACCCTATTTTGGGCAGCTGCAAATCTCTAATTGTCACTGAACAAGGCTAAGAATCACCTCTGCCCTCAGCACTATAGGGTACTTGGGTAGGAGATTTACCTCTAAAAACAAAAAGTGAGGATGAGAGGGTGAGGGACCCTGAGTAAATATACCCAGCATTTTCCATCTAAGGCTGCATAGCTTGAGAAGTTATGCATTTCACGTGATGTACTGGTTAAGAGGACAACCTTTGGAGGCACGCAAATCTAGATTAGAATATCAATTCTATCATTTACTAGTTGTATGATTTTGGAGAAGTTTGTTAACCTCCAGAAGCCTCTGTTATCCCACTACAAAATAAGCACAATAGCAATAACCACCCACCCAATGGGATTATTGTGAAGAAAATGCATGTAAAGCATTATATCAAAGAAATAGTAAGCATCCATAAATAATAGCTTAAATGATAGATTATTATTATTACTATAACATGCAGTCAGGCATTCTTTTATTATGGGTGTAGTCATCATCCAATAAAACCTCTAGTGATAGAAATTCCTTGTACCAATAAGTAGTTTACTAATGCCTACAAGTATGAAGAATTCCAGTTTCAAATTTTATTTATGGTAAAAATGGGGAATACAATCTGTCCTATGTCCATTCTGGAAATACACTTCTCAGCACATGACTAAATTTCACTTCAAAGTTCTATTTTCCCTAAATAGTTTAGCTAAAAATTCCATTGTGTTCTCATTGTATTATTCTGTAGAAATGAAGGAATGTTTTGGAATGACAAAAGGAATAGATATAATGGAATAAAAAAGTTTCCTAATTAAAAAAAAACACTCTGCCTGGTGTGGCACATTCAATTGAGCACTGGCTAGGGAATCCAAAGGTCACTGGTTCGATTACTGGTCAGGGCATATGCCTGAGTTGCAGCCAGGTCCCTGGTGGGGGGCATGAGCCAGGTGTCCTGGTTGGGGGTTGGGACTGTGCGGACTGCAAGAGATTGATGTTTCTCTCCCTCTCATCCTCCCTCCCCCCTCTCTCTAAAAATAAATATATAACGGTTTTTTAAAAAACCATGTTTTCTTTTGCTAAATACAATAACCTCATATCCTATTATTACTCAATATTTCAAAATAAGTTGACTGTCACTACTACTAAAACCAAATTAAATCAGTGTGTGGTGTGCAAAGCTACTTGGATAATCTGGGAGAAACACATGGGGACTTTGTGGTCATTTTCCTTATGGTAATGCTTCTTTGTAAATATATGGACTTTGAAAATTTATATTAGTTGGCAAGGTAAAGGAAGTCTTAAAATTTGTATTGTTATGATACAATTTATTTAAGATACAACAAGGGACTAGAATGGAACATGAATTCTCTTTATCTTTACATTTTACAATATGAGAATTCTTGCATGCTTGCCACATATCTGTTAAAGAATAGAGAAAGCCTGTCCTGGCTGGTGTGGCTAAGTAGATTGAGCACTGGTCTGAGAACTTAAGTGTCACTGGTTCAATTCCCAGTCAGGGCACATGCGTGGGTTATGAGCCAGGTTCCCCAGTAGGGGGCGTGCAAGAGGCAACCACACATTGATGTTTCTCTCTTTCTCCCTCCCTTCCCTCCTCTCTAAAATAAATAAATATTCCAAGTCATGAAAGACAAGGACCTACACCCCAGATTGCTCTATCCAGCAAAGCTTTCATTTAGAATGGAAGGGCAGATAAAGTGCTTCACAGATAAGGTCGAGTTCAAGGAGTTCATCATCACCAAGCCCTTATTGTATGAAATGTTA
>JAPYXV010004175.1:0-11600 GCA_028533065.1 Trachops cirrhosus
CCTGGAAGGTCGGAGGAATGTTTTAAATGTCAGATTTTTTCCTTAAATTACCAACTGAACAGGACTGCCCTTACCGTGGTTTTAAGCTTATTATAGTAATAGTGAAAAGAATTTGTACTTTACCAAATAGGATTGTCAGATTTAGAAGAAAAAATGCAGGATGCACAGTTAAATTTGAATTAAATATTTAAAAAAATAATAGCTTCAGTATAAGTATGTCCCAAATTTGCATGGGACATATGTATACTAAAAAAATAATTCCTTTATTTAAAATCCGAAATTGCTCTCTCTCTTCCTCTCTCTAAAAGCAAAGAAAAACATTTTTTGTTAAGTCTGGCTAAGGATAAAAATCTGAAATTTAAATTTAACTTGCTGTTCTATATTTCTACATGATAACACTAACATCGGATCTTGAGATATGTGGACTGAATAGAGGAATAACTCTTCATAGATAAAATGTCATACAGAAACTCTATTTCTAGAAATGGATAATTTTCAAACTTTTCAAAGCCACATTCCAGAGTAAGAAATACACGATGCATGACAATTCAATGCACACATACATGTATGACTTAGTGGAAATAAACATCTCACAAAAACTTTTCTGTGTACAGTGCACCCTAACACTTTCTCTCTTCTTCATTCTGCTTTATTCTATTTCATTAAAAAAAAATTCCTGATCCAGCCTCACTTAATTGATTTCCTGACCCCTAATGCAGAGGTCAGCAAACTATGGCTCCAGGGCCCAATCCAACCAGACACCTGTTCCTGCACAGCCTGTAAGCTAAGAATGGTTTTTACATTTCTAAATGGTTGAGAAAACGTCAAAGGAGAATGATATTTATGACACATGAAAATTATTTAAAATTTCAGCATCCATAAATGAATTTTTAGGAACACAGCCATGTTCATTTGTTTATGCTCATTTGTTTATGACCACTTTCACGCTATAATGGCAGAGCTGAGTACTTATGAGTAGAGAGTTGCATGTTGAGTATGACCCACAAACTGTAAAATACTTACTATTTGTCCCTTTAGCTGAAAAAGGTAGTTGGATGAAGTTGGACGGCTCATGCTCGAGGGTCACATCCTGCAGTTTGAAAAACTGCTCTAAATGGTTTTGCCCTGAGAACATCTATTTATATTCATGTGAGTAGGGCATTTTTTTTCTAAGAATCTCAGGTCAGCCTTATTCTTCTCAGTTCCTCATAAGATAAACCCAGATGAGCAGACTCTGGCCAGAATATTTATTTTTGGCTGCCCTTAGAGTATGAGTTGGACTTTGTCAAGGCCCAGAACTTAGCAAGAGTTGAGAGATTGTCATTTACCATCATTCCCAATCACTTGAATCATTCACTGCTCCCAGACAGAAAAGTATTATGAAAAACAAAACATCAAGTTCTTGACTTTAAGCCATTTGGGCTCTTGACTCTTTTTTAAAAAAATATTTTCTTCTTTATACTATTAGAGTTGTCCCAGTTCTCCCCACTTTGTCCCCCACCACCCAGCACTTCCACGCCCTCAGGCAACCCCCCCACCATTGTCCATGTCCATGGGTCATGCATGTATGTTCTTCAGCTCCTCTACTTCCGATGCTGTACTTTACATCTCCATGACTATTCTGCAACTACCAATTTATACTTCTTAATCCCTTCACCTTTTTCATCCATCCTCCCAACACCCCACCCATCTGGCAACCATCAAAATGTTCTTTGTATCTATGATTCTGTTTCTGTTCTGCTTGTTTGTGTATTTTGTTTTTTAGATTCAATTGTTAATAGCTATGTATGGCCATTTTACTGTTCATTTTTTGATCTTCTTAAACAAGACCCTTTAACATTTCATGTAATGCTGGTTTGGTGGTGATGAACTCCTTTAGCTTTTCTTTTCTGGGAAGCTCTTATCTGTCCTTCGATTCTAAATGACAGCTTTGCTGAGTAGAGTAATCTTGGTTGTAGGTCTTTGCTTTTTACCACTTTGAATATTTCTTGCCACTCCCTTCTGGCCTGCAAAGTTTCTGTTGAGAAATCAGCTGACACTCTTTATAAGAGCTTCCTTGTAGGTAACTAACTGCTTTCTTTTGCTGCTTTTAAGATTCTCTCTTTATCTTTAACCTTGGGCATTTAAATCATGTATCTTGGTGAGGGCCTCTTTGGGTTCATCCTGTTTGGGACTCTATGTGCTTCCTAGACTTGTATGTTTACTTTCATCACCACATTAGCAGAATTTTCTGTCATTATTTTTTCAAATAGGTTTTCAATTTCTTGCTCTTTCTATTCTACTTCTGGCACCCCAATGATGCAAATGTTGGTATACTTGAAGTTGTCCCAGAGGCTCCTTACACTATCCTCATCTTTTTGGATTCTTTTTTCTTCTTGCTGTTTTGATTGGTTGTTTTTTGCTTCCTTGTGTTCCAAATCACTGATTTGATTCTCAGCTTTATTCATTTGACTGTTGATTCCCTGTGAATTGTTTTTTATTTCAATTAGTGCATCCTTTGTTTCTGACTGGATATTTTTTATGCTGTTGAGGTACCCACTAAGTTCCTTGAGCATCCTTATAACTGGTGTTTTTGAACTCTGCATCTAGTGGATTGCTTGTCTCCATTTTGTGTAGTTATTTTTGTGGAGTTTTGTTCTGTTCTTTTATTTGGGTCATGTTTATTTGTCTCCTCATTTTTGCAGCCTCCCTGTGTTTGTTTCTATGTATTAGGTAGAGCTGGCATGTCTCCCAGGCTTGATAGAGTGACCCAATATAGTTGGTGTCCTATAGGATCCACTGGCCCAGCCTCCCCTATTAGTCAAGCTGGATACTCAAGGTGTGCCCACTGTGTGGGCTGTGTACACCTTCCTCTTGTAATTGATCTTTGATTGATGTTGGCACATCCAAGGTCAGCCACTGCCTGTGTTGTGTCCGGGGTCACACAATTAAGCTACAAAGCAATCTGCATATGGCTGCTACTTGTGTTGGGCTTGGAGGTGCTCAGAATTGGCCAAGCTGTGTACCTAGGCCAGCTGCTGCTCGTGCTGGCTGAGCCTGGGGTGACTTAACAAGAGGTACAGGGCATGCTGAAGCCAGATGCTACTGTTTGAGGAAATTTAGAAAATCTGAAGAATGGGCCAAAACAAGCCATTTATATGGAAAATGCACTAGAAACGGCTTGGGTGGGCCTGAAAGTTGGGTGGGGCAGGGCCTCAGAGAATCACTAGGGTGGGGCAAACGGTGAGAACCACACTGATGAAGTCTCAGACATGGCACCTGCCTGCCAGCTCTGTGGCTCTGTGAGGGTGATGGGGACCTTAAGAGTTAGAAAATTTTAGTTTAGGTAATAGCTAATAAGCTTAGTAATCAATGGGTGTAAAAAGCTGTTGTTCTAGGAACTGAAAGTATGGCCCACCTTGACTCCAGGAGACCATAAGCAGTTGTACCTTTGTGCCCCAGGAGGACTGCAAGCCATAAAAACGTTATTGGAGGCATCGTACTCCAGAGTTTAGAGCCTCCAGAGTGAAGGTTTATGGTTTGCGAGAACTAGGAGTGATTCCATCTAAAAGCTGAACCCCAAGAGAATGCAAAGAGAGATGACAGTTGTCCTGGCTAAAGAAAGAAGAGCAAAGAGAAGAGGGGTAGGTCACATATCCCTGAGTGGTTCTTTTTCCCCAACTTGTGACTTTTGGTGGTGGTGGGTAATAAATCCCCAAGATAGATTTAAGAGGCCCCAGGACCTGAGGGAATTTGTGCCTTGCTCTCTGGGAGATCCTGAAAGTTAGGGGGCCCTCACAAATGAATACCAGCAGTCCACAACCTACTGTCCAAGGGCCACATTCAGAGTGCTACCATTTTGGTAAATGAGGCTTTATTGGAACAGAGCCATGCCGACTGGTTCACAAATTTTTATGGCTCCTCTTGTGCTACAATGGCAGAGTGGAGGTCCTGCCAAAAATACTCACTGTCCAGCCCTGTCCAGGACATAGTGTGCCAAAACCTATTTTCTATGCTAAGCAATGGTAGGGAAGACAGGACAAAGGAGACAGAGGGTCCCTAAGAAAGTTCTCTGATTTTCCCACAACCAGAAATATGAAGGAGAACACCTGAATGTTTCCCTTGCTCCCCACCCTCCCCCAAATGGGCACAAAATGAAAAGAGGATCAGCAGACCTGAGCAGGGCTTGAAGTTGGGGTGAGAATACATTTGAGATGCTCTGAAGCAACTGAGATCTGGGCAGGATGCCAAGTATGGCCACTAGGTACCAGGGTGAAAAGATGCCAACAGCCAAGACCAGATCTGCATCAGACTAAAGATGCCCATGGACCAGATCACCTCTCCCTTCCTCACCCGCCGGCACCCTGTTTTCTACATTTAAACAATCCCAAGCTTCCAGGACCTTAGCTGCCACCCCAGGAGAAAGGGAAGGGAATGAAATGTTGAGTTAAGTGACTAAAGCACAAAAGACTGAGTAAACACCAAACTGAATCATTTTTCTTTGGAATTCCCTATATATTAAGTTTCCTGCCATTAGCCGAATATGGGCTTAAAGTAGAAATTAGGTTATTGAAAAATGAAGAAAGTTACATTCTGTGTAAACAATAGGAAAGCACAGGAAACTGACTTTGCTGCTACAGGAAATTAGAACTTCATTCACAGCAATTCAGGAGACCGCAACAGCATGAGTCCCGATGGTTTATGACTCAGTGACTCCATACTGAAGTTTTTTCTATCTCTTTCTTCCAAGAATAAGACAATCTAAACCAGTCCACGGCTCCCAGTGGTTTTCCCCATCCTACCTTCAACTTCAGAGAAATCCTGTGCAAGCCTAAATTGTCACCAGTAGGTGGTGCTAACACGGAGCATGTTGGTACTCATTATCTGATGATGAATTAGCCAGACACTAATTAAAGCTCCTTCCATTGACTGTTTCCTCTACCACACATTTTCACTCTGGCCTAATTGAGCCTTGTGATTATGGATGCTCTGAGTGGTTTCACCTCCAGGCTAACTCTCCTTCTCCAGCATGGGATAATGGAAAGAATTCCAGAGTCAGGCTACATGGGATATGAATTTGGGCCGTTTTACTAATGAGATGAATTGGCCAAGTCACTTAATCTAATTCTCAGGATCTTCATCTTTAAAATCTGTGAGTTGGTCTTGCTGAATTCTTGTTTTCCAGTTTTGAAAAGCAATTCGACAACCACTATGAGATAGCACTTTCCACCCATCAAATTAACCTAAGAAAAACTTTAAGACTTCATGAAAAACACATGAAAAACACACTTTGACTGATATAAATTCCCTGGAGGAAATTCTGGAAGGGTGTAGCAAAAGTCCTAAAATTTACATACACTTGGACCACCAATTCCACATCTAGGAATTAATCTTAAAGAAATAAATGCAGACATGTGCAAAGACAGAGCTATAAGGATGTTCGACAAAGCAGAACATTTTGGCTTCTCCACAGGCTCAGTGTATCTTCGTTAACTAGTTTCTGAACTTTCACATATTCCTTAAAACTGCATTACAATACCTATATAAGACAACAAAGAACACCAATGCTTAATCATATAACAAGAGGAAGAAGTAGGGCTAGGATTTCTCAAATATATTTTGTATGCCAGGTGCCATACTACAGAGTTTTCTTAAGTTCCTTCTTTAAATATCTTACAACAACCCTATGCAAAAGGTATTATGAACACTATTTTACAGGTGGAGAGAGACTGAGGGCTCTCCTGTTACCCAAGGTCACACAATGCCTGGTAAATGAAGAAAGAATTGAGCCTTCTCCTTTAAAAAGACCGAGTTCCCAGTGGGCTGGAGAAAACGTTCCTTGCAGTGGAGGTAAGGGCAGGAAAATTCAGTGTGTGGACTTTGATCCTGCCTAAGAATCGGATCCAAGCTCTTCTGAGCCCTTAAGGAAGAATTGTAATTTCAGAGCTTCTGCCAATTCTTTGTGCTGCTAAAAATGGAAATCCAAATTGGTCTGTGGGGGCCAAGACTTCCTTGTAAAAAGCACTTAATTGGGCTTCTATTGGTACAAAGGGAAATTCCATTCTGGAATGGCAAAGCCTAGGCAAGGAGGCCTTCACGTTCTATGTACAGCAAAATAAAAGGACGGGGAGTTGTTCTGATGTGAATGGATTGGGGGCCTCCTTTGGTGGGATGGAGGGAGGAGGCCGCTGGGGCCCAGCACGGGGAGGAAACACACAGTCAGAGGGAACCCCTGTGCAGAGGGGAGGAGGAAGCAGAGCCATGCTCGGCAATATGTTAGGAGCCTGAAGGTCAAGAAAGTCCCAGTAGGGACTGGATAGGATGGAGTATGTATGGTACAGGATCTTGGGGTGCAGTTATGGCTAGCACCAAGATCAAATTCCCCTTTTGTGCATTGAAATTCCCTTGAATTTTCAGCCAAACCGACAAGCTTGACTGTTAGCATTGTCTTGGGAATGAAGAAAGGCACTGAGTCCTTTTGGGGTCAGGGATGCTGTTCGGGTGTAGAATAATTGCCCACCAAGACTATGTCTATGGTCTTGGAGGAGCCCTGGGTTTTTCTGAAGTCTTATAGGTTGGAAGCTCTGGTTATTTTACTTGCATATTTTTAAACAAGGGTGACTCTGGAAGGCTGTTATAAACTCAGGGACATAAGAGTTGAATGCACTTGTTATGTTTCAGGGAATGAGGCTAGAGCTGGTCTTCAGGACAGCTGAAACCATGTAGCAGGCTGCCTTTTAACAGGATTCACCTGTTGTGGGGCCTCTCCCTGACCACAAGCACTTGGCTGCCAGCAGCAGGCTAGGTGATTATAGCATTAGATCATGCTTATAATGGAAAAAAGGCTTCTCCTCTCTGGCTGACTAATCAGCTTGCCATTTTTATTGCATGATCAGTATCAAGAGACGGGGATTCTGAACTCTGTCAGCATCCTGGGTGTACACTGGTGTGACAGAAAGAACAGCTATATTAGCAAAGAGAACAGGTGGAGGGCTTAGCAAATGTGCTAAGAAGGTCAAGACAGCTTCTTCCCTGGAGACACAGGAAAAGGCTGACGGCTCCTATTAGAACTACAGCTACTATTAGAGAGTTCCCATAAGCCCAGTACGCTATAGGCAATGTACATTTGCCTTTTTCTCCTTATTTTCACGTCGAAAGTACTTAATGTTCATTATCAATCTGTATTAGTTTCCTAGGGCTGCCATAACAAATTACCACAAACATGGTGTCTTCAAACAGCAGAAAATTATTCTCTCACTGCTCTGGAGGTCCAAAATCAAGGTGTTGGCAGGGCCTCGCTCGTTCTGGAGCCTCCAGGGAAGAATTCTTCGTTACCTCTTCCAGCACCTGATGGCTCCAAGAAAATCCTTGGTGCTCCTTGGCTTGTGCCTGCATCACCCCAATTGCTACCTCTGTCCTTACAGGGCCCTCTGCATGTCATTGGATTTAGGGCCCACCTGTACAATCCAAGATGATCTCACTCAAGATCCTTCATTTAATTACATCTACAATGACTCTTCCCCACATCAAGTTGCATTCAAAGGTACCAGGGATGAGGGTGCACACATATATTTTGCGGGGGGCCACCATTTGACCCAGTACAGTAACTAATAAAAGAATTCAAAGATGGGTGTGAAGACGGAATAAAGTTTTGGAAAACCTCATCAATGGATTTTCCCCTTTCAATAGTTGCTTTTCTCTCCCGGCAGCCCTCCCTCATTTTTTGTTTCAGAAAAGGGGAGACCAAATAGCTCCCCTTGGAGGCAGAATAAAAGGGTAAAAGGAAAAAGCAGGATAAAAGGACAGAAAGGAAAGAGAGAGCCCTCCCAATCCTAGGACAGGTCAAAAGGGAAAGAGGGGCGTGGGGGAGGCAAGAGGACAGACTGGAGGCTCTTTCTGGATCCAACCATCCTTGAGGCAGAAAACTAGGTGGAGAGGAAACCAACTGGGAACTCCAGGGTCTTACTCCCCACTCAGGACACAGCTCAGAAAACTGGGAAGCCCTGTGTTTATCCTAGTGCCCAGGCAACAAGGTGCTTGCTGCCCAAATGGTGGTTTAAAGCAGGCTGATGAAAGGGTCTAACAGCACTGATGGAGACAGCACCCTAGGCCCCATCCCTGTTGTACTGGAGTTTCTGTGCCACTTCACGAAGGGGGCATGGAAGTACTGATAGAGCAAAAGAAACCCAAGGATATGGGGATCAGAAGGCCTCTATTTACAGGAATCCCAATCAGAAGCAAAGGCAGAGGCCCATGGACTTCTGCAGTGGAAGTCCCCCAAAATCATGAATTGAGATTATTGAGCTATGCCACAACAGACATTTATGCCAGGTGCCTGGAAGTGCTTGGGGAAGGACCAAGAAAGATCACCTCCCATTCCAACCCACCCAAAAGCCATCCTGGAAAGGAGCCAGGGCAGACGCAGCTCCTGAGAAGAGAGAAAAGGAATACTAATGAAATAAACTCTGACCAGACTGAATTTTTTTAAGTCTCCTTTTAAATAAAACAAGTTATCTTTAACTGTCAAGATATGAGACTGTATGAAATGAAGACCACATTACAGGTAATCAAAAGTGAAGTAGGTGAAGCAGAGGATCAAATCAGGGATTTGGAGGGTGAGAAAGCAAAAAACACCCAAATAGAACAGCAGGAAAAAAAATCTAAAAAAAACGAAGACAATGTAAAGAGTCTCTGGGACAACTTCAAGCATACCAACATTTGCATCATGGGGGTACTGGTAGGAGAAGAGAGAGGACAAGACATTGAGAACATATTAAAAAAAAATAACGATGGAAAACTTCCCTAACTGGTGAAGGAAATTGACACACAAATCCAGGATATGAAGAGTCCCAGACAAGATGAATCCAAAGAAGCCCACACCAAGACACATCATAATTTAAATGCCAAAGGTTAAAGACAAAGAGAGGATCTTAAAAGTAGCAAGAGAAAGCAGTTAGTTATCTACAAGGGAGCTCTTTAAGAGTGTCAACTGATTTCTCAACAGAAGATTTTCAGGCCAGAAGGGATTGGCAAGAAATATTTAAAGTGATGAAAAGCAAGGAGCTACAACCAAGATTATTCTACCCAGCAAAGCTATCATTTAGAATCAAAGGACAGATAAAAATCTTCCCAGACAAGAAAAAGCTAAAGGAGTTCATTACCATCAAAGCAGTAGTATATGAAATGTTAGTGTCTCCTCTATAAAGAAGAAAAAAATATTAAAAATATGAATGACAAAATGTCAATAAATACCTATCAATTAACAATTAAGTCTAAAAAACAAAATAAACAAACAAACAGAATGGACACAGTCTCATAAACATTTTGATGGTTGCCAGAATGAAGGTGTGTTGGGGGATGGGCAAAAAAGGTGGAGGGATAAAGAAGTATACATTGGTTGTTACAGAATAGTCATGGGGATGTAAAAGCGCAGTATAGGAAATATAATCAATAATATTCTAGTAACTATTTACAGTGTCAAATGGGGATGAGACTTATTGGGATGATTACTCAGTAAGATATAATGTCTAAACACTGGGGTGTATACCTGAAACTAATACACTATTGTAAAACAATTTAAAAAAAATATGAGACTTCAGGCTGGGAAGCAAAGAGGCATGAAAAAGCAGTGGGATAATAAAGACAATGAACAAAACTACTTTTGTGTGTGTGTGGGTGTTCAGGTGCTATATACACACCCACGGGGGATGTACTTACTTTAAAGTTTATCATCTTCCCTGGAGGTAACAAACTTCATTGGTTGGGTGTGTATCTTTCCTCCCCTTTGTCCATGCTCACAAAAACATGTACACATAGACACACACACACACAAATGTAAGAGGTTTGTCCAGAAAGCATCCAGCCATGTACTATGAAAAATAGAGACATTTATTGAAGATACAAGATCCAAGAAACATTGTACATAGGACAGTGATGCCTCAGTCCCCTTCATAGTAGGCACCTTGGAACTTCACA
This sequence comes from Trachops cirrhosus, assembly GCA_028533065.1. Lineage (NCBI taxonomy): Eukaryota > Metazoa > Chordata > Mammalia > Chiroptera > Phyllostomidae > Trachops > Trachops cirrhosus. The sequence continues at coordinate 9,955 of JAPYXV010004175.1, forward strand.
CAGTTCTCCCAATGACCATCAGCTGCCCCATCACATTTTCTTGAATCTCATGGATGGTCTGAAGTCTCTTCCTCTTCAAGGTGACTTTAATTTTGGGAAAAGCCAGAGGTCACAGGGTGCCAGACCTGGGCTTTAGAGGCACTGAGTCCCGTAGGTGATTTGATGTTTCACCAAAACACTCTGCATAAGACATGATGCATGAATGAGCACGCTGTCGTGATGAAGTTGCCGTTTACCAGTTGGCCATAGCTGAGGCCTTGTGAATCATCTGAATAATTTCTGTGAAGTAATGTTCAAGCTTAACACAAAATTTGATGCACGTTTTTTGTTCTACTCATTGTCATTTTGAATGTGACAGCCACACAGTACACATACATGCTCACTCAACTGTGTCTACCGCCCCCACTGACTAGTACAGTGAAGTCATCATTGTGCATGCATGTGCATTCCAGTCCACTCTCCTTGGCTGCTAGGTTATATCAATGTTGCATAAACTGTTCTCTTTATATTAACAATGGCTGGACTTTTTCTGGATAGGCCTTGTATGTTTAGTTTGTTTGTTTGTTTTAAATGGGAGTAGATTATGTCCAACTATTTTTCTTACTTAACACTGCATATGGACAGCACAGTATAGTGAATGTATATTTAAAAAAAAATATTTACTTATTTTTAGAGAGGGGAAGGGAAGGAGAAAGAGAGGAAACATCAGTGTGTGGTTGCCTCTTGTATGCCCCCTATTGGGGAGCAGGCCCACAACCCAGGCATGTGCCCTGACTGGGAATCAAAGCAGCAACCCTTTGGTTCACAGGCCCACTCTCAATCCACTGAGCCACACCAGCCAGGGCTGAATGTATGTTTATATATGTGTGTACGTGTGTGTAGTGATGTGTATGTGTATATATGTGTATATGTATGTATGTATACACACATAAATAAAATGTACACATAGCCTATTTTAATTCTGTAGTATGCAGCATCCACAAGCTATACTTATAATTGACTGTTTCCGCCGCCCCCACCCACTGCTGCCCTTTCTATCGACCTTCCCACGCCGTGTTTCACAGACATCGACACTTGTGTTCTGATCTAGTCCATACGAGGTCCCGCTGAAGTGAAGGTCATGACTGACACTTGTGTCGCAATGGCAGGCCTGAGCCATGTGTCCTAATGCAACAGTCTGTTCCCTTCTCTCTGCACCACATCAAAGCTCCTGGAAGTATCACCCGCACGGCCGTCTGCAGTGTCCGGAAAGCCACTTGCAGGGATGTGCCACTTTCGTAGGGCTGTTGTAACAAATTCCCACAAACTGGGTGGCTTAAAACAGCAGGAATTTATTCTCTTCCAGTTCTGAAGGCCAGAGGTCTCAAACCAAGAAGCTCTAGAGACGAATCCCCCCTCGCCTCCTCTGGCTTGCAGACACACAGCTCCAGTCTCTGCCCCCCTCATTGCATGGTGTTCTCCCTGCGTCCCTCTGTGCCCAAATGTCCCTCTTCAAAGGTGGACACCTGTCATTGGTCTAGGGCGCACCTTAATCCAGTATGACCTCATCGTAAGGTGGTTAGATCTGCAAAGACCCTTTTCCAAAAAAGGTCAAATGCCCAGGTCCTGGGCAGACATAGAGTTTAGGGGGACACTCTTCAACCCAT
>JAPYXV010004176.1:0-11599 GCA_028533065.1 Trachops cirrhosus
TCACGGCTGTAGGCACCCAGACTTTTACTCAAAAAAAAAAGTAACTCTCTCTGGGTTGTGGCGCCGGCACAAGCCACGATGGTCCCCGGACCCTTTGTATTGGCACCTCTACCTCGGTAAGCTCACTGCAGAGTGCGCGCGCCTGCCACCGCTTCCAGGTTCACCGGTTTTTATGCTGTGGATTTTGGGGGACTCAAGCCTCCCCCAAATTCCCAGCCTGGGCACTGGGGATCCCACAGAACGCCCACGCTTTTTCTGTGCTCATGGCTGTAGGTACCAAGCCATTTACCCAAACAATAACTCTCTCTGGGTTGGGGCGCCCACACAAGGACCTGCCGTCTTTGGCTCCACTGGCTGGGCTGCGATCTTCCCCAAAGCCCGCTCCGAGGTCCCCCGGATCAGCACTGCTCAGTTCTTGTTTGGCCAGGGAGGGAGCAGGTGACCCAGCTCCCCTACCCCGAGAGCCCGGCAGCAGCTCCCGGAGCTCTGGGGCTGGGGCTGCAACCTACCTACTCCCCACGCTGATCACTGGGCTGTTATTATCCTGCAGTAGTCTCCTTACCCACTAGTCTTTCCATGTCCGCTACAATTTTGATTTCTTATTTTCATGTAAGCTGCAATGTCCTCTGTAGTATGATTAGGTTTTTCTGTCTTTTGAAGCGGGAGGTGGCGTGTGCTCCCTCCTACCACGCCGCCATCTTCCCAAAAGAGCCCGTTCACAGTCATTTCAAAAAAAGATAATAAATGTTGGTTGGTGGAAGTGATGATGGCAAAGACTTTTAAATTAGAATTTAGCAGTATCTCTTAAAGTGTAATTTATACATTCATTTGGACCAGCATTTCACTCTTAGGTTTATCAGTCAGAGATGTTACCACACATGCACAGAAAGTATTTCAGAATATTAATCATAAATTTATAATAATAAAAGATTAGAATCAACCTAAATATCCATGGACAGGGGTAAATCAATAGCAAAATAAATTAGTATACATTCATACTATGAATACAAGCTAGAAATTTAAAAATGTGTATATTTGTAAAACTGTAGAGAAATAGTCAAGACATATCATTAAGTGGAAAAACAACATTGCAAAACAGTACATTTGGGATGGTCTCATTTCAATGTAGCAGAGAATAGAGGGCAGAGTGTGGGATTTGGGACCAGTCTGCCAGTTTTTCTGTCCCAAGTGCATGACTGACTGACTTGGATAGGTCATTTAACCTCTCTGGTCTTGGTTTTCTCATTGGTAAGATTAGTGCAAATGACAGAACCTATCACATAGCAGTGTTGTGATCATTAAATGAGTAAACCTTGTTAAGTGCTTAGAAAAATCCCATATTGCATATTGTACATGTTAACTATTTAGTTTAAAAAATGCAAACCAAGATATAAGGATTTACCTAAATATAGTACTTATGTTTTTGTAAACAAGTACGAGAGATTATTTTTAAATTGTGTATCTTGTTACCTCCAGCACCAGAAAGTGGGAAGAGGAGGATGCCAGAGAACTTGGCTTTTACATTGTGTTAATTGCTAGAAATGCCACCAATAAGGATGTATGTAATATATTATTTGAAAAATTAAAAATGAAAGTGATAATTTAATTTTTTAAATTTAATCAATAGAATTGATCTCATATATAGTTTTTACTTCTCTGAAGTCATTTTATAACTATGTGTATGTTTATTTTTAATTGACTTCATGATCAACTTCACCCTGACTGATTATATCATTATATAGTTGACTTATGGATCTATTTCCTTTTACATATTCAACTTTCAATTAATTTTTATTGAACAACTACTAAGTTCCAGGAACTAACATATGTAGCAACATTTTAAAATTTAATATAGTCAAATAAGAGCCCTAGTAAAAGAGAAAGATATGAATAATCAACCACTTGTCAGAGTAAGTGTTTGGGGGAGATCTCTGAACTAGGGAAGTTCAGGAATGCCAAAGAGGTTAATTCTGTCAAGGAGAATGGGAACTCCAAAAAAAAACAAGAGTATTGAGCTTTTGGTTATCATCTCATCCTAGCATTTGACATTACTGAGTGAATGAAATGTTGGGGAGGAAACAAAGATCTAAAGAGGAAAGAATGTGAGGTTCAGGAAGAGACAGGTGTGGGTACAGGATGGCTGGGAGCAGGAATGGATCATGCCTCAACAAGGTGGCCCAGAGGCTACCTCCTTACATTTCCCCGGCTGATGGGGTCAAGACAAGGCCCTCCCCATGCAATTGACATGAGTAGGTAAATGGAATTTACCATAATCATTACAAAAAGTACATACTAAAGGAAAGTCTCTGGTACTTGTTTTGATGTCAAATGACATTGTGAATAAGATGGCTTTTTTATGGACAATCTGAAATCTAAACAAATATTAAAATTTGGGACAAGAGAAAGTCTTTAAGGTCTTTCTCATTTCACCAACTTTCACATTGCTCTTTCACTCCCATTTGACCCAGCAATGAGATGCCTGAAATGAAAATCAAATCTCCAGATTACAAATTTTTCAGGAAGTCAAGTATGAAAAAGTATATGTACATGTTTTTCTTTCAGTAAAGAGAAGCTCACGGCTAAGTAGACCACAGTTGTAAGAAAGCATTCATTTGGTGTGTTTTTAGTTTAGTTTAGTTTAGTTTAGTTTAGTTTAGTTTAGTTTAGTTTAGTTTTGTTTTAAGATGCTAGTTAAAATCAGTACCTTAAATGTTCCCCATACCAGGGTAAATGTAGAAAAGTCAAAGTGTTCAAATGAGGTTCAACACTGCTGTCTTCATAGCACCATATGAAGTTGCAAATATTGTGCTAATTGGGCCAATAGTTTTGTATTGGTTTAGCCTCAGGTGTAGCCATGAAATTGTATATAATGTACTTTTAAAACAGAAAAAAACAATATTTTAATATTGGAAAACACTACATTTTCTAACTTTTATTGTCAATTTTTTTGTAAATTAGCAATTTAATTTTTATTGTCATTTATTTATTTTTATTTTTTAAACTTTTTTCAAAATTTTATTGCTCAAATCTAAAACAATCCTTGATTATATCTTAATTTTATACTCTTAGATTATGGATAGCAATCTATATTTCCAATTTTCAAAATAAAGTGGAATTCCACACAGCCTTAATCCATTTTAAGAACTAAAATTAATGACCTATTTAATTTTAATACTGAAATGTTGTAAAACAAAATTAATAATGATATAACAGTTGAATGATCAACAACAAAATATATAATTCCTAAACATTATATTTTTAAACATATTATAAATATAAATTCAACTAAAATTAACTGTGGATTTAACTTGTTACCATGGGTTTAAAATTTCTTTCTTCAGAAAAAGCTGTGATCATTGGTATTTCCTCTTTGGTGAACTCATTTAATAGTCTAAATCTTATTAAATATTTTAAACATCAATTAGGTAAATTTATTTGATAGTCCATTTGTTTTCTAAAAACACAAAATTATTTGTAAAGTAGAAAGTCATTTACTTAAACACAAACACATTTCTCACAAAAATACATGCCTTTCCCCAATTCAGGTATTTCCTTTGAAACTCCCCAACTTCTGATTTTCAATCAATCATTCTATTCAAATAAATTTAACAATTAAGATCAAAGCATACAATAATGCCTATGTGTGTATCATATTAGTTGTTTGGATAATAATGTAGATATTATGTACACCATAGAAAGATGTTTTTTTAATTTAAAAAGAAGAGTCCCACTCATTCAGAAGGCACAGAATGACTCTTGAAATATTGCAGTTTAGAAACATTCCCCAAATTTTGCTTTCACTGACTTACTCAGAAAAGAAAAAAGAAGTGCAGCAAGCTCTAGAATCTGGTTGTTCCTCTGAAGACTTAACCCAGAGAGACTACACATATGGATGCCATTTGTAATGAGGGGAGAGAACCCACAGGTCAGACTAACGTTTGGTGTCTGTCTACTTATCTGTTTTCACATTAGTTGCAAATTATAGAATCCTCCAGACCCAAATGACCATAAATCAGTACTATGAGCATGTACATTTTTCCATCTGTCATAAAACAATGAATTAAATTCATGCCTGCCAAAATAGGCTGCAGCAAAATGTCCTTCTTCTGCAGCCAAAGGAATACAAAGCTTCTACCTCATTCCTGTAATTTATGGCCTCCATGGGACTTCAGGGTGATTAGGCCTTGGCCCACCAACACACAGAAAAACAGTAGAAGCTCCAGTAACTCCAAATGGAAATCTTGGGTTAAATTTATCAAACAAATCAGAGAGAAATCTATTTCTGTTTGAAAAAGAGGAGATATAATGCATGTTTAGTGTTCATGCACTGCTTTGGAACTTTTGGATATTTGGTATTTGTGAGTTTTGGAATTTCTCACTTGAACACTATCACCAAAGGACATGTAATGTATTAGACATGAGAAACTTTTAGCCAAATAAAATATACAACTGCAAGCAAAGAGGTTTTTCAATGTTAACATCAACATATTTCTGCAAATGATGTAACTGAAAATTTTCTAGGTAGACCTAAAAAAAGCATAGATTTAGTACTGGAAAAATACACTGAAAGAAAATGAAATATGTAAGCAATAGGAAACTGAAAGAGGTAATAAAAAAGAGAAAGGGAGCCAAACTGATAAGGTGTATGTGTAGACTTTGTTCCATGCCGATGGGTTTAGATCAGTCCCACCACACAGTAAATGTTTCTTTAAAGCTTCCCTTCTATAAAACTTCCTTAAAATCAAATGTTGCTGGGCATCTGAAAGAAAAGACATAGAGAAAGAACAGCACAGCACAATACAAGGCAGGCAAGAACACTGATATTCACCATATAAAAATTACTGGTCACAGTCAGATGTGGTGAAAACTATACAGAGATAATTTGGCTGTGGGGGCAGGGGAGAATGGGGATTGCAAAGGCATGTGTGCTACAAAGTCATCTGGAGGTTTTGGCACTAGGCCCTCATTATAAGCCACAGCATGCTTGATGTGGTGTTTACTATGGAGGCCCGCAGGCATTCATTCAATCATAAAGTCATATTTCACCAAACACCCCTGCTGTATTAGAAATGTTCAGCAGGGTTAGAGCCAGCAAAATGAGAAGATGATGTGGTAGAACTATATGTCATAGATCTGGTTAATGTCCAGCTGTGAATTATTGCATCTTTAAGAGAAATTCCCTGGGTGTTCAGCATCACTTCCAGGGGACTAGAACTAGTGTCCAACAACAGTTCTCAGGTCATCAGTAAAAATATTATTTCTGCCAGGAATAATGATGCTCAGTCTTCATCTTTGGTACTCAGGCTGTGTCACCTGGTGGCTTCCCAGTGATGTAAACCCACAGAGATGGGGCATATTCCCAACCTCCAGCACTCAGCAGCACGTTATGGCTGAAATGCCTCTGCATTTATTTGCTGCCTCTGCATATTGGGGGCTGTGGAAGAATATTGTGTTACATGCCCGTGGCAAGGTGCAGCAAAAATAATTTTGGAAACAGTCTTTGGAAACACTTTACTAGCACTGTGGTTTACCCTCCTTAAAAAATAAGCAGAGTTAGAAATACTTATTTGATACAGACATTGTGAAAAGTCAACTTAACAAGCTTGGCAGAATTCAAGATGGTGGGATGCAAAAAAAATAAAGCTTTCTTTCTTTTGGTCCTTTTCTTTCCTTTTCTTTCTTTTCTGCTTTCCTTTATCTCTTTTTCAACTTTTTTTTTCTTTCTTTCATTCTTTCCCACTTGTTTTCTCTCCTTTTCCTGTTTTCTCCTTCTTTCTTTTGGTTCTTTTTGTCATTCTCCTTTACATGGATGCCAACCATTCATGGATGCCAATCATTCATGCATGCATTCAGTTAATCAAATATGTAAACTGACTAGTTCTTGCCTGTGTGTAGAGTTTTGTCAAACACTCAGATATTAAACAGCATATTATAGAATTATTAATTAATTATGGACATGATAATGGCTGAGAGTTAAATCATCCAGTTGATATGAGAACACAGAGCAGTGGGGAGGAATCCAATCACATATCAGTTTTCTGCACTACTAAGCTAAGAAGTCCCAACTCAATCTAAATGAAACAATCAAGGTTGTTTTTCTCTAAGGCACATCATAGAAGTTATCATTATAACCACTACTTTATTACTTCATACCCAATAAAGTGACTCACTGTTTGTTTTATTGCAGGCTTGTATTTTTTTTAATGGGAAACTGTAGTAGCTCCTATTACATGAAACTGACCACCAATAAATATGGACTTATTTTATTTGAGAGAGAATTTATTAAATAAGAACATATGTTTGAAAGAGAAGAGAATGTGCCACTGAGTTTCTGTTCTCCCCTGATTTACTTCCCAACAAAAGTTATAGAAGCCACTTGAAATTGATTAAACCTGTCCCCTGCCATCTGAATCCATTGCCAACTACACTCATCAAAATCAAGTGGCAAAATTAAAGAATAATTAAAACTTCTAAGGTTAAAGTTGCAGATGGAAATTTTTCATAAGAGCAAGTGTAAAAAAACTATAGACTAGAGAAAAATCATTTTATTCTGTTTAAGTTTAGCATGATATTTTTCCAGTTCTGACAATCCATACACACACTCAACAAAAATTAGATTATAGACATCAAATATATATGCACAGGTTTTTAGAATTTTGAAGGAAATTAACGCATCTAGATAAATTTGTATTTAGCACATAATAAGCATGTTTTCTTTTTTAATCCCTACCTTCATGTATTGTATGTTTATAAAACATTTTTCCTCAAATTAAAAATAAATTTTTAAAAACATCTTATTTTTACATGCATATTTTCCCTCTTATCATATTTGGTTTCCTTTAACACAACAGTTGAAAATCTGGCTGAGTTACTGGGAGATTCTTGAAACTTTGACAGGGAAGGAGGAAAACTGTATTTTTTATTTCATTCTAGATGGTGATTGGTAACATATATGAACAAAGATTTCATGAAAATATGAAGTTCCTGCACTTTTACTTCACCTTTGGCAAACAAAATAACCTTGAGGAGGTGTTACAGCTTGTTGGCTTCAGGTTTCTAACCAAAATTCTTCTTTACTTCAAGATCTGAAAGAGGCAGAAGAATTGCACAATGGTTTCCCAAAGCAAAACCACCCTTCCCTTTAAGCTCCACTGCAAATATGTGAAACAACTTCAACAAGTCTGCAGTTACATACGGACAAGCCAGAAATTCTCAGTAGCCCTTTATTAGAAATTATTTATGTTCCTCTTTGTATCCATAATATTTTAAACATGAGGTTTAGTCCTTAAACTGTGGCAATTTAGAGAGAATAGTCTGCAGCAGCATGGAGCAGGAAACCCTTCAGGAAAGCTGTAAAAATCCAGGTTGATGCTAAGGAGAAATGAGAACCAAGCTCAGAGGAACCCTTGGGAATGGCAAATTGAGTAGCCATCTTGGGCACCTGGCTTGGGGGTTGGAAGCCTGTAGGGCAAGAGCTAGACTGAGACCCAGAAAAGTTAGTAAAAGGGAAAAGTAACTCCACAGATAGTGCTAAAATATATACAAATGAAAGAAAAATAAAAAATGCCTACATATATAAGCATGTGTCATTTATCTGTGAAGAACTGAATTATCATTTTTACAGACATTTTCTCACCTTTACCTGCTGTTTAAGGATGCAACTATGTGGCATTTTTGTGATATTTTTCATCTTTTAGCCTGTTCTTAATAATCAGATAAACCTGTATGAAAATGACCACTAGTATTATCTTCTCAACTACTCAAGGAGTTAAACTGGTTTAATTGTTTATTTCTGGAATTAAATGAGTTGTAATAATAAAAATATGTGCTTATTTTTATCAACTTAAAACACCAAACATTTCCACAGTTACCTAAAAAAATAAACAATCCTTTCTTAGCCATTTGCATAGAATTTTTCATATTTGATCTTCAGAACAACTACAAGATAAGAATTTTTGTGAAGCTGGTTTTATCAACAATACAGAAATCCTACCAAAGTGATATGCCCAAAGTCATAGACCCTTATCTTAAGTCACATATTTTGCTTTACATCGTACTGTGGTAGAGGAGTGAAACTGCTAGAAAATATTTGTTTCACTGGCAGAGTTTGGCAATCCGTTGTGAATTAGTTATTTCTTACACTCTATTGATGCTCCTCTGCTGTTTTTTTTTAATTTGCTGTATGTATATATTTATTTATTCTTTAACAAACATGTACCTAATACTTTTCTTTTTTTGTTGTCATTTTTGTTCAAGTACAGTTGTCTCCATTTTCCCACTACCACATTCCCCCACCCCACCAACCCCCACCTCCCACCTTCAATCTTAGCCCTCTTTGGCTTTGTCCATGGGTCCTTTATAACTGTTTCTTGATGACCTTTCCCCTTCATTCCCCAGTTATCCCCTTCCACCTCTTTTCTGATTACTCTCAGTTGTGCTTTATTTAAATGCCTCTGTATCTATTTTGCTTGCTTATTTGTTTTGTTGATTAGGTTCCACTTATAGGTGAGATCATATGTTTTCTTGACATCAAAGGACATTTCTCCTTAGAGTTTCCATGTCAAAATTATCTGAGACCACTTGATTGTTTTAAAAGCCCTTTATGTACATTATTTATGATTTTTGTCCTAGCCTTCTGCAATTTCAAAGCACCCTGCCCACAACAGCAGAGCTTCCCACCCTGAGTGTGATGGGAAAGGGCTGTATTTCTATCCCCTTAATGTGAGGTGTGACTGGTTGAATCTGACCCCCAGGAAGTCTGGTTAGGGCCTTTAGGACAGTAGTTCAGGGAAAAGACAGATTTAGCTTGCCCTGCAGTCCCCACACAACAAATGGCATCCTTGTCAGAACCAAGCCCATGCTTAACCACCTGCCTGTTTTGTCTGCTGGATTGGGTGAGCCCAGTACAGCAAGGTGGGGCAGCTGTGGCAGAGGCTGTGCTACAGGTGCCCTCAGAGCCTTGGGGCTGGATGTGCATACACACCTAGAAGCTGGGAGTAGGGAGGCTTGTAGGATCTCTTGTCTAAAGTCACTCCAGGCCAAAGTCCCAAAGATTTGTCCTCTAGTACATCTGAAATTGATATCTTCATGGCTGAAGTGCCCTTTTTGTTCAAACTAACTCCAGAGTGTCTGCTGTAATTAAGCACATGCATCCTATAAAATAAGTCTTTACCATTCCTTCAGTCCTTGTATGACACAAATTGAGTGGATTACAAATCTATGCTCACCATCATAAAAATTGTAATAGTTCATTTTTCTACCAGAGAAAAGCAGAAGATTTTGATTCTTTAATGTTTCAACTGTTGCACATTTTTAAATAAATGTACAATGGCTATTTTTATTATATTTTTATTGATTATGCTATTACAATTGTCCTGATATTCCCCTTTGCCCCCTCCCCCCAGCACACCCCACTTCCTCAGGTAATCCTCCCACCATTGTTAATCTACTTGAGTGAATATTCTTTCTTATTTGGAAGACTGTAAAAAGGTAGAATTATTATGGAGCTAATCAAAATTAAGGTACAGGATGCTTCACCAGTTTCACCACTGGGAGTGCTGGCAGAGTTCCTGAGAGATATAAAGCATTCTAGATTGTAAAAGAAAGCCAGATTTTAAACAGTAAACTTCCTAAGTAAGCATTTTTAATAATGGCCTAAGATATTGCACAGTCTCCAGTAATTTATTATGACTACTTTTCTCATTATAAATATTAATTTTTGCATCTGGTTTTATATTTATGATGTTATATTCTCTTAAATCCCCCCTCCCAAACTGTATAAATATCAGATTCAAGAAACCTGGGTCTGTCAGTGATGAGAAACTTCATAAAGCCATATAAAGCATAAATCCTGACAAAGTTAAAGTTAGATTACAGAGCCAAGTTCAATTTTCCCATTAAAAAGTGGAGTGGGAGAGAGAAAAATAAAAAAAATTAAAAGTATTTTATGTGGAGATTCTATACAAATGTTATATTTAATATATTTCTAAAGAGATCATATTTTATTTTTCTTATAATTATGTAATATAAAGAGCATGTAATGAAAATCTCACCAAGTGTTTTGTAAATGCCCCAAATGTCCTTCTGGTTACTGTTCTGTACAAATATAGTTCTCAGTATGCTGTGATGTGAAAAAGGAAATTTTGCTTCCTTTACTATGGGTTGTCCTTGGAATGATTTTGCTCCAATTCCAGAAACTAGAGCCCTGCTCAGCCCTGAGTTCTACGTGGGGAGCTCACTCACTCGATCTTAGGTGGTGGTGGCTGTGGTAGGGCAGAGACATCTAGTCTCTGAAGCAACACCGGGCTTCCGCTTCACTCTCAGGTGCAGTTACTGCAGGGCTTGGCCTGTTGGCCAAACAATCAGGGTTGAAATTTTACATTTGACTGGTTGAAATATTCCCCAGAACTGTCTGAGCAGTGACACATGGGTCCAAGTGTGGATGTTCTTTTGTAATGTCAGTTAAGCTTCTTATGAATTAGTGAGGACTTCCTTTTCTCGGTCTATAGTTGTTAAATTATTTAGGTAATCTTCATCTATACAACCCTGATGGACAGAAATGCCTTGGCTGTACATTTAGAACCTTTCTCCCTTTCATACTTGAGGTTGTTAACTGGTTTGTTTTCATTGAAGAAAATGGTGCTTTTGAAAAGTACTTTAAAATGGTACTTTTAAAAAGGCATCCTATGTTCTAGGATGTCTCTCACTCTGGATTTATCTGATGCTTCCTCATAATTAGATGTTTCTGCATTTGGGGAAGAAATGTCACATACATGATGTGTCTTTCTCAGGAAATAACATTAGAGACTCAGGTTGTTGACTTGTCCTATTAATGGAATTAAAATAAGGACTATAGATTAGTATTGTATCAATATTAATTTTCTTATTGTTGATATTGTGCCATGGTTACCTAAGAAAACATCCTTCTATTAGAAAGGAAGAACACACCAAAGCACATCATAAGTACATTAGCCAAGGTAAAAATGAAGGAGAGAATCCTACAAGCACCAAGAGATAAGGAGACAGTCACCTGCAAAGGTGCTCCCATCAGACTCTCAGCTAATTTCTCAAAAGAGACCTTGCAGGCAAGAAAGGGCTGAAAGGAAGTATTCCAAGTCATGAAAGGCAAGGACCTACATCCAAGATTGCTCTATCCAGCAAAGCTCTCATTTAGAATGGAAGGACAGATAAAGTGCTTCACTGATAAGGCCAAATTAAAGGAGTTCACCATCACCAAACCTTTATTATATGAAATTTTAAAGGGACTTATCTAAGAAAAAAAAGATAAAAAACATGTATAGTAAAATGTCAGCAAACTCACAATTATTAACAACCACACCTAAAACAAAAAGAAAGTAAGCAAACAACTAGAACAGGAACAGAACCACATAAATGGAGAACACATGGAGGGTTAACAACAGGGGAGTGGGAGGAGGAGAGAGGGGGAAAAGGTACAGAGAATAAGTAGCAAGATGGCAGGTAGAAAATAGACAGGCAGAGGGCAAGAATAGTATGGGAAATGTAGAAGCTAAAGAACTTATGACACATGGTCATGAACTAGAGGGGGGAATATGGGTGGGGTAGGATGTGCAGGGTGGAG
>JAPYXV010004177.1:0-11599 GCA_028533065.1 Trachops cirrhosus
AGATTTTTATGCCTATGTTCTCCTCTACAACTTTAATGGTGTCACGGTTTATATTTAAGTCTTTTATCCACCTTGAATTTATTTTTGTGTATGATGTAAGTTGGTATTCAAGTTTCATTTTTTTGCATGTAGCTGTCCAGTTCTCCCAACACCATTTTTTGAAGAGGCTACTGTTACTCCATTTTTTGTTGCTGCCCCCATTGTCAAATATTAATTGATCATAGAGATTTGGGTTTATTTCTGGGCTCCCTGTTCTGTTCCATTGGTCAATGTTCCTGTTTTTATACCAGTACCAAGCTGTTTTGATTACAGTGGCCTTGTAATATAGTTTAGTATCAGGTATTGGGATCCCTCCTACTTTATTCTTCTTTCTCAAAATTGCAGCAGCTATTCATGGTCATTTATGGTTCCATATAAATTTTTGAAATGTTTGTTATATGTCTGTGAAATATGCCATTGGTACTTTAGTAGGTATTGCATTGAATGTGTAGATTGATTCGGGTAGTATGGACATTTTGATGATGTTAATTCTTCTGATCCATGAACATGGTACATGTTTCCATTTGTTTGTGTCCTCCTTGATTTCTTTCTTCAGTGTTATGTAGTTTTCTGAATACAGGTCTTTTACTTCTTTGGTTAGGTTTATTCCTAGGTATTTTATTTTTCTTTTTGCTATATCGAATGGGATTTTTTCTTGATTTCTGCTTCTCCTGTTTCATTGTTGGTGTACAAAAATGCCTTTTATTTCTGGGTATTGACTTTTTATCCTGCTGTTTTGCCAAATTCATTTATTAGCTCAACCAGTTTTTTGGCCGAGTCTGTAGGATTTTCTATGTACACTATCATGTCATCTGCAAACAGTGACAGTTTTGTTTCCTCCTTTCCAATTTGGATGTCTTTTATTTCCTTTTCTTGTCTGATCACTGTGGCTAAAACTTCCAGTACTATATTGAATAGAAGTGGTGAAAGTGGACAGCCTTGTCTTGCTCCTGATCTTAGTGGAAAAGATTTTACTTTTTGTCCATTGAGTATGATTTGTCTGTAGGTCTGTCATATATGGCCTTTATTGTGTTGAGGAATGCTCTCTCTATTCCCACTTTGCTAAGTGTTTTTATCATAAAAGGGTGTTGTACCTTATCAAATGCTTTTTTCTGCATTTATTGATATGATCATGTAGTTTTTGCCCTTGCTTTTGTTTATGTGGTGAATTACATTTACTGATTTGTGAATATTGAACCATCCTTGCATTCCTGGGATGAATCCCACTTGGTCATGGTGTATGATCTTTCTAAAGAATTGTTGAATGTGGTTTGCCAATACTTTGTTGGGTATTTTAGCGTCTATGTTCATCAGCGATACCTGCCAGAATTTTCCTTTCTTTGTTGTGTCTTTATATGGTTTTGGTACTAGTATGATGTTGGCCTCATAAAAAGAGTTAGGGAGTCTTCCATCTTTTTGAATTTTTTGGAATAGTCTGTGAAGGATAGGGGTTAGCTCTTCCTTAAATACTTTGTAGAAATCTCCTGTGAAACCATCTGGTCCTAGACTTTTGTGTGCCGGGAGTTTTTTGAATACTGCTTCAATTTCATTTGCTGTTATTGGTCTTTTCAGGTTTTCTATTTCTTCTTCATTGAGTTTTGGAAGATTATATTTTTCTAGGAATTCGTCCATTTCACCTAGGTTTTCAAATTTCTTGGAATACAGTTCTTCTTAGTAATTTCTTACAATCCTTTGTATTTCAGTGGTATCAGTTGTAATCTCTCCTCTTTCATTTCTGATTGTGTTTATTTGGGTCTTTTCTCTTTTTTTCTTGATGAGTCTGCTAAAAGCCTTGCCAATTTTGTTTATTTTTTTTGAAGAACCAGCTTCTGGATTCGTTGATCCTCAGAATTGTGTTTTTCATCTCTATTTGATTTAATTCTTCTGTGATCTTGGTTATTTCCTTACTTCTAGTTGCTCTGGGCTGTCTTTGGTGTTGTTCCTCGAGTTCTTGGTGACGTAGAGTTAGGTTGTTTGTTTGAATTGCTTCTATCTTTTTTAGGTAGGCCTGTATCCCTATGAACTTCCCTCTTAGGACTGCTTTCACTCCTTCCCATAACTTTTGGGTTGGTGTGAGTTCATTTTTGTTTGTTGCCAGGCACTTTTTGATTTCTTCCCCAATTTCATTCTTGACCCATTCATTGTTTAATAGCACACTATTTAATCTCCATGATCTTGAGTGTTTTTTTTTTTTCATTGTGCTTGGTTTCTAGCTTCAGATGCTTGTGATCTGAGAATATGCTTGGTATGATTTCAATTTTCTTGAATTTGTTGAGGCGTGTTTTGTGTCCTATCATGTGGTCTATCTTTGAAAATGGTCCATGTGCATTTGAGAAGAATGTGTATTTAGCTTCTTTGGGATGGAGGGCTCTGTATATATCAGTTAAGTCAATTTCAACTAGGGCATTGTTCAATGCCACAATATCTTTGTTGATATTTTGTTTGAAAGATCTGTCCATTTTTGACAATGGGGTGTTAAAATCCTCCATTATAATTACATTGTTGTCAATATCTTTCTTGAAGTCCTCTAAGGTTTTCTTTATGTATTTGGGTGTTCTTATGTTGGATGCATATATATTTAGTATGTTTATGTCTTCTTGGTGGATTCTTCCCTTGAGTATTATGAAATGACCTTCTGGGTCTCTCTTTATGGCCCTTTTTTGGAAGTCTATTTTGTCTGATATGAGTATTGCCACCCTGGCTTTTTTTTTTTTTCTGTCCATTTAATTGGAGAATTTGTTTCCAGCCCTTCACTTTCAGCCTGTGTAGGCATTTGCCCCTGAAGTTGGTGTGTTGTAGGCAGCCTATGTGTGGGTCATGCTTTCTTATCCATTCAGCTACTCTATGTCTTTTGATTGGGGCATTTAATCCATTTACACTTAAGGTTATTATTGATAGATACTTATTCATTGCCATTTACATACCTGTGTTCCTCTCTCTCTTTTCCCTTCCTTTCCTTAAAGGAGTCCCTTTAGCGTCACTTGGAGAGCTGGTTTGGTAGAGGTGTATTGTTTTAGACTACTTTTGTTTGGGAAGTGTCTTATTTGGCCCTCTATGTTGATTGAGAGCCTTGCTGGGTAAAGTAGCCTTGGCTGCAAACCTCTGGCTCTCATTATTTTGAATATTTTTTTGCCATCCTCTTCTGGCTTGTAGCGTTTCTGTTGAGAAGACAGCTGCTAGCCTTATTGGGGCTCCCTTGTACGTTACTTCCTGTTTCTCCCTTGCTGCCTTTAAGATTCTCTCTGTGTCTTGAAATTTTGCCATGTTAATTATGATGTGTCTGGAGTTAGGTCTCTGTGGGTTTCTCTTGACTGGGACTCTCTGTGTTTCCTGAATTTGTGTGACTTTTTCTCTCATCAAATTAGGGACATTTTCCATCATTACTTTTTCATATAGGTTTTCTATCCCTTGATCTTCTTCTCCTTTAGATATCCCTGTTATACTGATATTATTACATTTCATATTTTCTTGCATTTCTCTTAATCCCTCTTCATTCTTTCTGAACCTCTTTTCGTGTTCTTGCTCTTTCTGGGTGCTTTTTTCTACTTTGTCCTCCAGCTCGCTGATCCGATCTTCTGCTTCATCGATCCTGCTTTTCATTCCTTCTACTTTGTTCTTCAGTTCAGAAATTGTATTCTTCATTTCCTCTTGGCCCTTGTTGATAATTTCTATTTCCTTTTTCATGTTGATATAGTTTGCAGCGAGTTCATTGTAGCTTCCTTGTAGTTTCTAGTAACTCATTGAGATTTCATGGAATTTCCTGATAATCTTTGCTTTGAATCTGATAGTTGAGTTGTCTCTATTTCATTTAGCATTCTCTCTGAGGCTTCCTCCTTTCCCTTCACTTGGGGATTGTTTCTTTGTCTTTTCTTTGTTCATGAGACTCTCCTTTTTAGCCTCAGCTTCTTCAATTGATCTGTTCTGGCTCCCTGGGTTTATGGTGTGAACTTCTGTGGTAGAATACCTGTGAGATTCCATGGTGTAGTTGCTTTCAGTTTTCCAGGTGTTCACAGTTTCCACCTACTCTTTTTTTGTTATCATTTGGAGCGGTAAGGCAAAATGATTTAAGACACAAGAGAGTGTTCTTTGATATTTACAGTACCAGCTAGTAGAGAGGAGACAGGAGATCCTTTGGCTATGTAAAGTATTAACTGTGATCTTCCACCCCACTAGCCACTTTTTAGAAAGGATGTAAAGAAGATACAACTCTTGTTGGGAAGGAAAGTATTGTGAGTTGGATCTAGAAAGCAGTGAGGTTGTGGGAGTTCAGATTCTGAGGTAGGATGAGAGTAAATAGTAGTAAATAGATGAAGAGTGTGAGAGAATAGAGTTATCCTCTATAGTAATAAAGTTCAGGAAACTGTGAAGTGGGCTCAGACCTGGGATGGGTGTCATGAAGTATTTACAGTTGTATGGAATAGCTATTATTTATAGTAATATTAGAGCAACAATCATATGAGAGAATCTATGAAATCTAGATAACAAGAATAGAGAGTATTGAGCCTTGTACTCAAGAATAGAGAGTATTGTGCACAAATGAATGACAGTAAGTTAGCAATACACTATGAATGAGATAACAGGGGAAACCTATCAAATAATACACTATAACCAGGCAAGCAAAGAAGACTATACAGAAAGAAGGGGAATACCAAAATACTATGAAAATGAAAGGTGTACGAATAATGAAATAATGATAATACAATTATGCAATAACTTGAAGTTTCCAAAAAAATAAAAAAGGGAAAAGGATGGAACAAAGCAGAAGATGGAAGGAAGAAGAAGAGATAAATTTGGAAAGCAAGGGAGAAGGGTCAACACTAGAGTGACAGAAAGAGAAGCATAAAGAATTGATAGATCTAAAAATAATACAACTTAAAAGATAAAAGGTTACTTAAATAATTAAAAGAAAACAAAACAAAAACACAAAGAAACAAAAAGCAAAGACAAAGAAAAAAAACAGCTATTGTTGGTTTCAGACTGGCCAACCGGTTTTTCTACCTGGCTTCAGCACACTGCTGGCTAGTGGAGACAGTTTTTCTCTGTTCCAGTTCAGAACTCAGTCAGCCTCTGGCATACTGTTCATAGTTTAGGCGTGCATTCTCCCCCAAGCCCGTCTGGTGCCTCCCCAAAAGGACCTGTGTGTGGGGGCTAGGTGCAACTATGGTAGTCCTTGGCAGTTCACCGCCGTGTGTTCAGGTATCCCACGGTTCGCCCGCGCCTTTTCTGGCTTCATGGGTGCGCACTCTCTGGATCCGAGGGGTGCCCACTTCCCCCAAATTCACAGTCTGGGCATCATAGGTCCCAGTGAGTGCCCGCGCTTTTTCCTTTTTCACCACGGTGGTTTCTGAGATTTCCACCAAACCATGCTCTCTCTGGGTTGGTGGCGCCAGTATAGAGGTGAGTGCCTTTGGATGCACCAGATGGGGTGCACACTTTCACCAGGGCTTTGCGTGGGTGCTTAAAACCCCTGTGTGGGTGCCTCTTCATCCTCACTCCTCTCTCTGTGCCCTCCGGTAAACTTGCCTCCCCCATGACCATCTTTTCATGTCTTTTGGTACTCTGTTTGTCCTCCTTGTAGAAGTATCTGTTAAAGTCTTTTGCCCATTTTTTTAATTCTTTTTTAATTTCTCTTCCTGGAGTGGAGTTGTGTGAGTTCTTTATATATTTTGGATGTTGAACCCTTGTCTGAGGAAATGAGTGGGTCAAATAACTATGGTACATTTACACAATGGAATTCTATGCAGCATAGGGAAAGAAGGAGCTTATACTCTTGGTGACAGCATGGATGCAACTGGAGAGCATTATTCTAAATGAAATAAGCCAGGTGGCTAGAGACAAATACCATACTATCTCACCTTTAACTGAACATAATCAACAAAAGAAAAAAGCAAACAAAATATAACTAGAGATGTTGAAATTAAGAACAATCTAACAATAGCCAGAGGGTAGGGGGACTGGGAGAGTAAAGGGAAGGGTTTTCAGGAAGTATTATAAAGGACACATACACAAAACCAAGGGGGGGGTGGAATAAGGGAGGGGGTGGGTTTGGCTGGGGTTTGGAGGAGTGATGGGGAGAAAATGCAGACAACTGTAATTGAACAACAATGAAGTAATTTAAAAAATAAAAATACTTACTCCCCAATCCCTACCTACCTCTTTACTTGAACAGACCTAGTCATGACTCAGTTTCTTCTGTGTCCCCCATGTTTGAACCTGGTTTTACCACAGACTCCAGAGAATAAAACAGAAATGGGGGAGTGAGACTGCTGTACATTCAGCACCAAACTCAACTGAAGGTACATGACCCAAGAGCACCATCTGCTTCTATGTAGAGTTCTCACTTCTGTGTCCAGTGTTCCACACAGATGTTCCACCTCCTTCAACACTGGGTCCACATGTTCTAGGGTCACACTCTGTTCTTAGTTCATACTCTTATTGCATCATAGGGAACTGTTGTCAGATGGAAATTCTTGTTTCCTGGACATGAATCTTCTGCCATTTTAATTCTTGCTCTTGTCATGAATGGTGACTTGTGCTGGTGTGTTTATTACTGGTGACTCTCAAATGTATCATCTTTTACTTTAAGTGCCTTTTCATTTATGAACATTTACACTCCTTGGCTTTGTACTCATTTCTTGGAGCAGTTGGCTCAGTGGGGAGGGCACAGGAAAAATGTATGAAGTAATTCATTTTCATATTATTATATTTTCTCATCAATACAAGACATTTTCATTGTTTTTAGAAAGAAAAAAAAATGGATAAAGGAGGAGAGAGAGAGAAAGAAATAGACATTGATTGGTTGCTTCCTACACTAGGAATCATACCTGCTCAGACCTGGAATCAAATCCACAACTTTGGGTTACAGGACAACACTCCAACTCACTGAGAAGAACTGTCCAAGGTTGGGGAGTAATTGTCAACATGCATATGCCCTTGGACAAGTTACATTGTGGGACAATGTCCTTCATGTCACTGTCCAGCCAGAGAAATCCCTGTATAGTAGGAGGACCCCTTTCCTGATGAAAAGCAGCCAAACTCCAACCCTAAAGCTTGGGTACAGGAGCCCCACTCTGGACAGAACACAGATGACTCACCATGAAATCTGAGCTCAGCTGGGTCTTTGCTATTTTAAGAGGTAATTTATGGAGAATGAGGGACACTGAGCTTGTGAGTGGATTGGACTGAGAGGAACAGTGAATGGGTATCAGGTTCTTTACATGACATTTTTGTGTTTACTGGTATCCAGTGTGTGGTGCTACTGGTCAAGTCTAGGGAAGGCTTCTTGTAGCCTGCAGGGTCTCTGACACTCTTCTGCATGGCCTCTAGGTTCACTTTCAGTAGCTACTGGATGCACAGGATCTGCCAACTATCAGGTAGGGGCTAGAGTAGGTGGCATGCATATGGTGTTGTGGAAGTCAGAATAACTATGCAGACTCTGTGAAAGACTGATTCACCATCTCCAGAGACAAAGCCAAAAACATGCTGTACCTGCAAATGTGCAGCCTGAGAGCCAAGGGCTCCATTGTGTATTACTGTTTAAGAAACAGTCAGAGAAAGTCAGTGTGAGTCCAGACGCAATCCTCTCTGTGGGATACAGAAAGACTGGGCTCCCTCTGGCACCCAGGACACCAGGGGTCACCCAGGACACATGGTGATTGATCTTGCAAAAGATTTTTCTCCATATTGATTATGGACACTAACTAACAGCAATTTGCCTTCACATGGGTTGTTCATGATATCCATCTACTGAAACAATAGAGATTTCTTTGATTCATCATATGACTGTGAAAATTTGATAGAAGGATGTTTGTGTGATGCAGGTACCAAGTGTGATAACACATTATAAGGACATGATCAACATAGAGGATACATATCTGGTGATTTAAATGACATGGGAGCACATATAACTGACACTTGCTTGATAAACCCGACCCAGATCCATGGTCCTACGTAAATCAGGACTTTCTCAGTACTCTTCTAGGTAAGAAACACCTGTGACATTACAAAGAGAGTGCAAACAAAAATAGATGCTATTGTCTGTCCCTGGAACTAGAGGGAGGACTCAGTGCCTCCTGGGCTGCTGGATTTGGAGGATACAGAGCCCACATGGGTAACATCATCACAGCTCCTCCATGACGAACCCTAGAGAAGACCACCATTGATTGAGAGACTGAGTAATGACCCATGGTGTCTTCAGTTTAACCTAAGATGATGCCTTGTTCAGAGCTGGAATGTCCATAAGGGTTGATACAAAAATCCAGATGCAGGAGGATATTATGGTTCCTGCAGTGACAGACAGGGGCGGCTGTGGGTGACTGAGCAATGGATTTTTGTTTCTGTGAGATGTGGGGTCTGAGGTCCTCAAGGCAGGTGATAGAAGGGAAGACAACCATTAAAATAGAAAATCATGTTAGGATGTATAGCCATGGTGTTCCTCATAGAGCTGGCCTCATTCACCTATTAAATCACTCTCAGGGCTTGCATCCATGTGAGAACACTCCCCATATGCCAGGAACAGGGCAGAAAGGAGATCTGGAATGTATTTCTTTAAAAAACTAATTCACTCTGTGTGTGTGTCTATGTGTGATTTATTGAGTGGTAAAAGTCCAGTGGTATTAGGGCCACGTGCAGAGATCCTCAGATGGGACCTTCCACCAGAGGAACCTGAGAAAATCAGAGGATCCTAAAATCCCTGAGAGATTCTGGACTCAGAAGTGTTGGTTGTGTCAGTTCATCTGGCTGCTCCAGGAATGGGGTTCCCTGCTGGCATGTAGAGCCCAGGTTTTGTGGTCCCCTGCAGAGTCACTTGGCTTTAGTAAGGACAGTTCTCCATGTCTAGAAATGTCAAAACACATGGTGTCCTTGATAGGCCGTCCTTAAGTCAGGGCATAGCTTTTTACCCTAGACTAGAGATGCTGAGATGTCCATGTCCTGTGAGTCCAGACAAAACCTTCTACTGCAGGGAGCAGGGTGGGTAGCAGGGGGAAAGTGGGACCCATGAGCTCAGGGCTATTGCCCTAGGATCAGGTACAAAGGTAGCTAGGGCATTTCTTCTGAGGACTTGAATGCTTCTTTTCTCATAAAAGCATCTAAAGTGAGAATTGGACATGAGGTGGTTTTAAATACCATCTTCCATCACAGCACTTACCAAACTCAATAAGAAATGGGAACCACAGTAGATAAGCATAATTCTGTAGCTTATTTATATCTGAATTGTAAGGAGATGAACACAGAAGTGTTTTTATTAACTCATTAGGTACAGCTTTTGAAGACACAATAATGCAGGGATAAGACATTTAGGTATCAAGGCTTAACTGGTCTAGGTGGTCTCTGTGTCACTGAAAGGTGGTATTACAAAGAGAAGCATGTCACATGGGGGGTTGCTCATCAGTGGGTGGAAGTATATCTGCACAGAGCTCAAGAACCTGGCAGGAGACACATGTTCTGCAACACTGATTATGATTTTGTCCATTAGACTCCCACTGAGCATGGTACTGGTGCTCTTTATATTCTCACAGATGTGGTCAAGACTTCAGCTATGAAATACTCTGCCTCATGCATATGCAAATGAGAAGCCATGGACTAGTTAAATATGGGTCTGTCTGTGCCCTGAACACATCACCCACAGCCGCACCCTCTGCTACAGAAGTCCTGAGAGAACAGCCTCTTACCATGGACTGGAGCTAGAGAGCTCACTTCCTGCAGACAGTGGCTTCAGGTTACAATGGCCCCAACAATGGATTTGAGGGAGGGACCAGAGGCAGCCAAGTGGGACTTCTACCCACTCCTGTCTCCACTCAACTGGTGTCCACTCTGACGTGCAGCTGGTGCAGTCTGTGGCTGAGATGAGGAAGGTTGGGGACTGAATAAATGAAGGTCTCCTTCAAGGCTTTTGGATACACTTTCACCAACTAAAATATGGACTGGATACAACAAGCCCCAGGAGAAGGGATTGAGTGGATGGGTTATGTTGACTCTAACAATGCTGGTACTGGATATGCACAGATGTTCCAGGACAGAGGCTTCTTGACTGCAGACAAGTCTATGAGCACAGTGTCCATGGAGCTGAGCAACCTGAGAGCAGAAGACAACAACATGTATTTCTGTGCAAGTCACACAGAGAGAGGAAGCCAGACAAACATCCCTGCAGGAGGCATGAAGTCAGGGCTACAAGGGACTATGAGAACACTAAAGGTAGGTGTGGGCATGGGAGGAGATTAAAGGGGCTTTTCTTAATTTCCTCTTAAAGCTGTCAGTTGAATCCATGGACACTTCCTTCTTTGTGGCTCTCATTTTCCTTGTTCTCCATGCAGACAGCAAAGGAAGAAATAGTAGAATCTGTTTGCAGATGAGATTCTACCCTGTGCCTGGGGACCTTTCCTTCACCAAATCCCTATGACTCTTTTTTTCTTCCCCAGCAATGAAGCACTGTGAGTGCTCTCATCATCCCCGTGGTTGAACAGGTTTCCCACAATGAGGATCCAGACTTGTCCAGTCTCCTGTGTGCTGTGCTCACTCTCTCTCCCCCCAAACGTACACAGTATTCTCACATGTCCCCTTCCTTCTGACAGACTCACCTTGCACCATGGGCATTGTGATGGTCCCCCAGGTCCTTCACTCCTCATTTCATTGCCCTACCAGCCACGTTACCCTCTTGCTCCTGCATTCCCTGGTGAATGTGAAATGCACTGCAACATGTAGTTTCAACAATCACAGTATTTTTTTCTGTGATTTTAATTAGTTTCCTTGTGAAAAGACTTCCTTTCTGAGATTCTGGAAGTTTTGCGGGAGAATGAGTGTGTGCACACACACGTGTATTACCTAGTTTGCACGTGTGCCTGGGAGTGTGTGTGATTTGTGCTGTGTGTGCATACATGTATGATGTAGTCTCTGTTCTGAATCTCCCATGGCTCACAGAACCAAGACCTTCACACAGATCAATGAGATCAGGTGCCAGGGACAGAGCAGACCACTAGGAAACCAATGTTTTCCTCTCTGTTTGCTGGGTGGGAGCCTGAGGAAAAGAGCTTGTCTTGGATACAGTGTGCTTGGGGATCTTCTCCTTGAGGAAAACTTGCCTCTGATCATCTCAGATAATGCGAGTAGAGATGCTGAAAAGTGAGGGCCCCCCTTACTCAAAACGTTCTCCCTGTCCCCAAGTGTTCTGTCCCAGTTGAGCTGCATGAGTCAGACTAAGGTCTAGGGAATGTCTGAGACAGGCTGCAGGGATGGGGTGCATGTGATCCAGGGATAGTGCACACCCCAACTTTCCTGAACGAGCAGAATCTTACCACAGGGGCACATCCCAATTCCAGCTCTCCCTGCAGCTGATTTCCATGAGCAACAAAGACACACCATGGGTTATTGCACCATACAGAGTGTGTAAGACAGTGCCAGGCCAAACATCAAAGTCCCTCTTGATGAGATCCCACTTGTTTATTCTTTCCTTTATGTCCCTTATTCTAGGGGACATATCAGTAAAAAAGTTTCTGCGTACAATATCTGAGATTTTCCTGCCTATGTTCTCTTCTAGGACTTTAATGGTGTCAAGGTTTATATT
>JAPYXV010004178.1:0-11598 GCA_028533065.1 Trachops cirrhosus
GCAAAGAACTTATGACACATGGACATGAACTAAAGGGGGGGAATGTGGGTGGGAGAGGGTGTTCAGGGTGGAGGGGAATGAAGGGGGGATAATAGGACAACTGTAATAGCATAATCAATAAAATATATTAAAAAAAAAGATTTACCACCAGAACAGTCCACTGCTTGAGAAAATTGTGAAGTCAATTATGTAACTTTAGAACAAGTAGGGTTATAACATATCTTTTATAGGAAAAAAATAGTACATACCATTTCAAGATTGAAATTTGTTACTTTTAGATATCTGGCGAAATTTTATTTGTTTTTGCTTCCAGATATTTAAATTGTTTATTACTAAAAATATAAATCTAAACATCATGTGATTATGGTAGAAAAGGAACTGCTGGGGTGGCATCAGTGAAACAGGGCTATTCCTCAAGAACTAGACATTACTAGTGTTAACAAACAGGGGATCTTGACTGGTTGAATCAATTCATTCCCATCTATACATTTATAATTTCTTTCTGGATCAAATGGTACAAAAATGTTGGAGCTACAGATTTAGCGAATAAAAAGATAAGCCCAGCTAAACTTGAATTTCAGATAAATAATGAACTGTCTTAGTAAAATATGCCCCATGCAATACTTACATTAAGAATTTATTCACTGTTTATCTTAAATCCCAACTTAACTGTATGTCCTGTATTTTACCTGGCAACCCTAATTGAAGCCAAAAAGTGGAGCAGAAATCAATCTAATTTCCGTGCTTTGTAGGAGAACCTAGGAAGGGAAGGGACTTGTCTAAAACCTAAACCGGAGATCAATGAAGTGAGTTTGTTTTGAAAAGAAAAACCATTTCATGAGGTCACCTTGGGTCACACTGATGGTCCACTTGACAAACAATTCTGACTGACCTCACATAAAATGGACAAGCTAAAAAAATGGTCATGGTTTTCCTTTTTCAATATCAAACTTCAAGTTTCAGTAAATCTCTTACCAATTCTAGTGCCCATCATTAGAAGAGTGTATAAAAAGAAAGTGGTGGTACATTTACACAATGGAATACTACACAGCCATTAAAAGGGATACTCACCTTTTAGAACAGCATGGATGGATGTGGAGATAATTATGGTAAGTGAAATAAGCCAGTCAGTGAAGGACAAACATCTTATGATCTCACCTATACATGGAATCTAATGAACAAAATAAACTGATGAACAAAATGGAAACAGAGGCATAGATAGAAGAGACTGACAGCTGTCAGAGGTAAGGGGACAGATGAAAGGAGAAGGGATTAGCCAAAGTACTATACACATACCCCACAGCCACAGACAACAGTGTGGTGATGGCCAGAGAAGAGGGGTGAGGGCTGGGTGCAGGTGGGCAAAAGGGGGAAATTTTATTGTTTAGTGTAAACAATAAAAATAAAGTTTAGCCCTGGCTGGTGTAGCTTAGTGGATTGAGCGTAGGCCTGCCAGCCAAAGCATGGTGGGTTTGATTCCCAGTCAGGGAACATGCCTGGGTTGCAGGCCATATCCCCAGTATGGGGTGTGCTAGAGGCAACCATACTTTGATGTTTCACTCCCTCTTTCTCCCTCCCTTCCCCATCTCTCAATAAGTAAATAAAATCTTTAAAAATAAATAAATAAGTAAATAACGTTTAAAAAACACACAAAAAAAGAACTATGTGTTTCTCTTAATATAAAAAAATTCTTCCTGGTATTTTTTTTTTTTTTGCTTACACAACACCACCTCATATTCCGTTTACATGTTCACTCCATTTCCCCTAGAGCCAGTCCTCTCAAAACAAGACATTCTCTTGCTCTAGGGTTTCAAAATTTGGTAGTCACATTATTTCATGATTCTAATAATGTTAGCTTACATACTCATCCACTTCTCACATTTTTTTTCAGTGAAAATGGCCTAATTAATCCATTCAGTTGGTCTTAATAAGTCTTGCAAGGTCTCCCACTTTCATTTTGTCTGAACAACTAAACCAGAAATGAGGCATGAGATCTCACAATTACGAGCATACATATACTTCCCTGGACCTAGGGTGCAAGAAAACATGGAAAAAGAAAAGACTTTATTGGAAATGTTCGGGCCTTTTCCCAGTACATATGAGAAATATACTCATTGCCTAACTGCATGACAGACGGTCCAACAAAATAAAGCAAAAATAAAACTGCACAAACATCAAGGATTCATCTTCCAAATCCCATCAAATTAACAAAAGCACAAAACATTTCCTTAACTCTTTAACAGCACTTATCTAAATGTAATCTGAGACGGATCAAGGTTTCTTTTTTATCTTGTTACAAAACGGATTCTCAAATGAGGTATTAAGAAGGTTCCGTTGCATTAAAAAAAAAAAGCCTGAAAAAACAGTAACATAAACCATTATGACTTTCTCTGTTTTCTACTCTACCTGGATGAACAAGAATCCAAATACTATTAAATGAAAGATATAAAGACAAGCAAAAGCTTAGCAATTAAGAGAAAAATATCTACCTATGGATGTCCCTCTGACAGCTTCCAACGCATGGAGGGTTCTCTCGAAATCTCTCGAGATCAGACGTAGAAGGTCCCAGTCCACACTTCCATTTTACAGATTCTGGAAACTCAGGCCAAGAGCTAGGGCTGGCCTGCCCAAGGTCTCAGGACCCTTCTGAAGCTGGACTTCAATGGGGATTCCCACCTGGGCCCTCAGCGCAAAATGGATCCAGCGGCCGGGTCCCCAACTCAGCCTTGCGCCCCCGGCCAAAGAGACCACAGACCGGGGCCCCTTCCGCCTTTCTACCAGCTCCGCACCAGGGCTCGAGGTCCGGGCCCCGGATGGCGTAGAACCACTGCCGCACCCGCCCAGCCCACCTGTAGCGGACCTCACAGCCAACAGCCACACCCCCGGACCCGGGCTCCACGGAGTTCAAGTGCCACAGTGACAGCAGCTGCCTGCGGCGTGGGTCCGGCCGCCCCGAGTTACCTCAGGTGCACACCGCGCTCGCGGCCAGGCCGCCAAGGCCCTTCTGGAACACTCGGGAACACAGAAACAGAAAGGAATCAGCTCCGAGGCCGCCGTGCGGTTTACCCCTCTCTACAAGAGGACACGACTAGGCCGTCACGTGACGCTCGCGTCACGTGCTCGGCTGGTTGGGCGGAGGTGTTGCCAGGTGACGACACCGCGCTGGGGGCGGAACTGTGGCGCTGCACTACTAGCGCGCTTCCCTCTCAGATTGCGGAGGGGCGAACCTGAATACCTTGCCTATCTTGTACGGGGAGAAGGTTCCCACCAGATGGGCTTCGTCCTATAGTGGCCCTGGCCCTATCTCCATATATCATTAGTGGTTGGGAAAAAGGGAATTTGTTCCAGCAGTATGAAGTTGAACTGAGAGAATAATACGGAAAAAACTTCCTTACCCAAAGTTAGCAAATGAAGGGAGAGGACGGATATAAGCAGTAATTGTTCTGCTTGCTTTATCGAACATCTGTTTGCTTTCGATCCTCAATCTGTAGTGAATTGCTATGCCCACAGCCTACCTCCCCACCTCCACTGTGGAAAGGGAACGTTCGTGGAACTCTCAACTTTTAAATAGAATTTTCATGGAAATTAGTCTTTGTATATGTAAGTACAAACATATCTAAGTGAAAAATTGATTCATCATTCAGATTGTGTCCACATCAAACTTACTCTGTCACTTTGTTTTTATTGACTATTTCTACCAACTCTAGTTTCAGCAAATCAAGCTTTGCAGAAGTTTCAGCCACTGCCAGTTTCTTCCATAGTACTCATTATAATTGCATAAAAGACTAAAAGTTTGAATTATTTCCTAGTAAATTCTTGAGTGAATTGTGAGCAAATTCCCTAGAAATTTTCAGAATTGTTCTGTTGTCCTAGGAGAATGGAGTTCCTCCATACAATTCTGATCACTTGGCATACTTGGCTGTCCAACAGCAAACTGACAGGGTCAAAGCAGTGGACTCTACATACCCTGTAGATCAACACAAAAAGATCAAATATCCTCTTCATTTCTGTAACGCACCTAGAATGCAACATTACAAAGAATACAAAATGCAGTGATAAATTTTCTCCATGCTTTTCTTCTACTATAGTAACTAGGTTTTACAAGTTCAGTTGCAAAAACGTGGTTGACTTTTCATGCTGCTTTGGGCAGATATTCCATGAAGGCAGGAACAATATCTTTCACTGGTATATCTTATGCCTAAACCACACCTGGAAAGCAAAAAAGTGGATTTGTGCATGTGGAGTCCTGCCATCCTTCTGTAAGAAGTGGCAAAGAAATTTCACAGATCAACAGGGCTCTGTGGAGTTAGGCAGAACTCATGAAGGCAATGGTAGGGGGAGTCCTGGCTCAGCCATTACTATCCACACAATTTAGCTAAACTTTCTGAGTCTCTTTCTTCATTTTTCTAAAAGGAAGATAGTATCTCCTGAATAGAACAGTTATGAAGATGAAATAATACTAGCATAACACTTCAAAGAGCCCAACACAGAAATCAATAAATGTTAACCATATACAGCCTTTGGCAAGAGGGTAGTGATAAGGAGGTCAAAGTCTCAAGGGAAAGGGAGCTGACAACTGGGATGTGTCCAGGTCCTGGGTTTGGATTCTTGCCAGCTGATCTGGAGTTGAGAGTAGGATTGCCAGCAAGGATACTAAGCACAACTGAGAAGCCTTTGCACTTAGAATGGACGACTGCCATAGAGAATTGCTCATTGGCGATGAGGTGATTACTTCAAGGGGAGTACTAGCCTTGTGGCAGCAGGTTAATTCCAAATCCTATATGTGTGATCGGGACTCCTAATATACTACCTTTCCATTGCCTCAGCCCTCATAGGGAAATTTCCTTCCCTCTCCTAGAGTTTGTGAGAAACATAGAAGTCAGGCCTGAGCCAAGTGACCTGTGTTAACCACAAGAGCTAGTCAAACTTGACTGTCCACCAAATGGCTAAACATATCTAACCATTTCTAGTTTTTTAGTAATGGTTTCAATGCAAACAAGAAAATGCATTGGTGTATATAAGATAGGCTGCAAATTTTTATGACTGTATAATGGAATTTCCCCTAACACAATGTTCCACTAGAATGCTGAATGTAAGGAGTAATGGGGGATTTGCAAACAAATAAAGAACTGAACAACAGCCTACTGAGGTGCTACAAAGCTATAATATGGTAGAGCTAGTCTTGAATTTATGTTTCCTGATTCCAAGTGTGAGCACCTTTTCCTTTTTACTAATACTCATAAAATCATGGTTTCATTATATCTATCTACATCTTGATTTTGACCTTCCTATGCTACACTGGTCACAATTTTCCTTCACATTATATTTGGTATATTTCAAAAGTAGAGCCAACAGTATTTGTGATTGTTTGGAGATGGATGTGAAAGAACAGAGTGAAGGATGACTGTAAGGTTTTTGACCTGAATGATCAAAAGAATGGAGATGGAGAAGAGGGATGCGTGCATTTTGGGGAGGAAAATCAAGAATTTCATTTTGGACATGCTAAACCTTACGTTCTGTTTTGAATTAGACATTCAAATAGATATGTATCATTAGTACCTCAATGGAAGACACTGGAATTCTGAAAAACACATGTAGAGATATAAAGTGATTGGTCAGTGGCATTTAAAGCCACAGGATTGAATGTGATCACACAGAGCAGTAACTTTCATACCTTCTGACCTCAACCC
The DNA here is from genome assembly GCA_028533065.1 of Trachops cirrhosus. Taxonomy (NCBI): domain Eukaryota; kingdom Metazoa; phylum Chordata; class Mammalia; order Chiroptera; family Phyllostomidae; genus Trachops; species Trachops cirrhosus. The sequence goes on from JAPYXV010004178.1 coordinate 5,691, forward strand.
AAGATGCAGAATATTATTTACATTCTGACCAAATACATGTACGTAACTTAAAAGTTTCAAGAAGCATTCCTGCATATGCCAAAAGACTATGCATTCTCAATTTGAAGGTACATTTTAAATTAACTTTATTAAATATGTTATTTAAATACTCTCTATATTTTTATATTTTTGGTTTTCTAACCTTCCAGTAACTAAAAAGCAGTCTGTTAAATAAAGTCTTTACTACTGTAAAAAAAAAAAGTTTCAACAAGCAAATTTACCCTCCCTGTAAGTAATAAACTATTTCCTTTCTCTTCTACTTTATTCTGTTCTATTTTTGAAAACTTCTGCTCCCAAATACATTGATTTTTTTAAAACCAAGTAACAGTTGTGGCCTATAGTTTGAAAATCACTGAATGTTGCTAACCTAGTATAGAAAAAAAATCCAAAGGTTACTCTTGTGATACTTTAGAGATAAGAAAACTAGCAAAAGGAGCTTAGTAGGAGCAGTCAGAGGTAAGAAGAGAACCAAAACAGAGAAGTCCTAAAGGCTAAATGAAGAAAATGTTTTAGAGAGAAGGCATGCCCAAGAGTGTCATTTGCTACTGAAAGGTGGAATGAAATGAGAATTGACCTTTGGATTTGATAGTATACAGATTATCCAGAATTTGAGAACAGAGCAATTATGATAAACTGGTGGTGAAACAAGTCTGATTGTAGAGATAAATGGTGACAGCAAATAGTATATTTCTTTTTGCTGTAATGAGGAACGGGGAATGAGGCAACAGCAAACAAGAAATTGGGGGTTTAGATTTTCTGTTTAAATATTTATTTATACACTAATAGAAGTTGTTCAGTAATGAGAAAATATTGATGCAGTATAGTGAGTAGTGTGAAAACTCTTCTATGAAGAAAATCTTGAGTAGTCTAGAGGGATCATTCATAGATAGGTAAAGAAGGGAGTGAGCAGGCAGAGATACAGAAAGCTTGGTAGTGCTGTTATTAAACACATGTGCAATTTCTTTTCCAATTGTTTGTAGTTTAATAAAATAAGAAGCTGAGAGTGAGGAGAGGGAGGAAAGCTGCTTGTAGTTTGAGGAGGTGAAAGAAAGGATGAAAATCATCCAGGAGAGTGCTATACCTCAGGCCCAGCCCCAGTCCTGTGGTTTCCCACCTGGATGATCACTGTATCTTTCTTGCATCCTGTCATCTCTTCTTTTACATCAGCGGTCCCCAACCTTTTTGGCACCATGGACCGGTTTTTCCACGGGGCGGGGTGGGGGTACAGGAGGCAGAGCTCAGGTGAGCTTCCTTTGTGGCCTGGTTTCTAACAGGCCATGGGCCAGTACCGGTGTATGGCCTGGGGCTTGGGGACCACTGTTCTACATAACCAACAGAGTGATTTTAAAAAACTTAAGTCCAAATATGTAAACCCCCAGTATTTCCCATTTCAGAAGAAAATCAAAAGTTCTTGAAAATAAAATCCTCCATGATGTAGCCCCTTATTTCCTATTGTCCCCCTCACTTGCTTTGCTCCAGCTACATGGCTGCCTTGCTGTTTCTTGGTTTCCTCAGGCATAAGACACTTTCCCATAATTCTTCTTTCCTTTGGGACTTTATCCAAGTGTAACCTTCTTTAAAGTGGTATTTTTGACCACTTTTTCTGAAACACAGTCCTATCTGTGTCACTCTACTCTTCTAAGATTTTGTTTTCAGCACTTGTTACCATGTGTGACAGAGACATTTACAGCTCATTAAATATCCATTCCCTACCCCATAACTCTTGCAATTAGTTAATAAGTCCGTATGACTACCTTGATCAATGAGCTATGAGCAGAATGGTGCATATACATTCTAGGCCCTGTATTGGAGATAAGCTCTGTAAAGAGGAGATTAGTACATGGATGCACACAGAGGTTAGACCATGTGAAGACATAGGGAAACATCAGCCATTTATAAGCCAAGGAGAGAAGCCTTGGAAGAAACCAACACTGCCAACTACTTGTTCTCAGAGTTCTAGCCACCAGAATTGTGAGAAAATGAATTTTTGTTGTTTAAGCCATGTAGTCTGTGGAGCTTTGTTATGGCAGCCCTAGCAAAATAATACAGCATCCTATAATACCAATACTCCTTCTGCCATATTTATTTACATTTTTTTTCCTTCTCTAGAGTCTAAGCACACAATGAAATCAAGGATGTTTAGTTCAACATTTATGCAACATGTAGAATTGGGCCTGATACCTAATAGGTGCTCAGTTAATATTTATCAAATGACAAAATACTGTAATTAAATGAGTCTTTTTTGAAGAAAATCTTTCAGGGGCTCCACTCGTTTTGCTGACTTTTCCTAATATATATTTTTATTGTTGTTCAAGTACAGTTGTCTCCATTTTCACCCCACCGCACCACCTGCCCCACTCGTGCCCGCCTCCCACCCTTGAGACTTCCCTCTTTGGCTTTGTCCATGTGTCCTTTATTTATGTTCCTTGATGGACCTTCCCTTGTGATCCTCCATTATCCCTCTCTATCCTCCCCTCTATTTACTGTCAGTTAGTTCTTTGTTTCAATGCCTCTGGTTGTATTTTGCTCACTTGTTTGTTTTGGTGACTAGGTTCCACTTATAGATGAGATCATGTGGTATTTGTCTTTCACCTCCAGGCTTATTTCACTTAGCATAATGCTCTCCAGAGCCATCCATGCTGTCACAAAGTGTAGGAGCTCCTTCTTTCTTTCTGCTACATAATATTTCATTGTGTAAATGTACCAAGTTTTTTGATCCAATCATTTATTGATGGGCACTTAGTCTGTTTCCAGCACTAGGCTATTGTAAATAGTGCTGCTATGAACATAGGGGTACATAGGTACTTTTGAATTGGTGTTTCAGGATTCTTAGTGTTAGGCAGTTCCACTTTTGGTTTTCTGAGGAAATTACGTACTGTTTTCCACAGTGGCTGCACCAGTCTGCCTTCCTACCAAGAGTATACTATGGTTACCTTTTCTCCACAACCTCTCTGACACTTGTTTATTAATTTGTTTAGGAGGGCCACTCTGACCACTGTGAAGTGGTATATCATTGTGGTTTTAATTTGCATCTCTCTGATAGCTAGCAATATTGAGCATCTTTTCACGTGTCTCTGGGGCCTCTATTTGTCCTCCTTGGAGAAGTGTCTGTCCAGGTCCTTTGCCCATTTATTAATTGGGTTGTTTGTCTTCCTGGAGTAGAGTCATGTGAGTTCTTTATAAGTTTTTGAGATCAAACCCTAGTCCAAGGTGTCACTGGCAAATATGTTTTCCTATATGGTTGGTTCTGCTTTCATTTTAATGCTATTTTCTTTAGCCATGCAGAAGCTTTTTATTTTGATGAGGTCCCATTTGTTAATTCTTTCCTTTATATCCCTTTCTCTAGGGGACATATTGGTGAAAATAATTGCTGTGTGGAATATCTGAGATTTTCCTGCCTCTGTTCACCTAACTTTTATCGTTTTGTGACTTATATTTAAGTCTTTTATCCATCTTGAATGTATTTTTGTGTATGGTGTAAGTTGGTGGTTGAGGTTTTGTTTTTGTTTTTGTTTTTTTGCATGGGTGTCCAGATCTCCCAACATTATTTGTTTAAAAGGCTATTTTTACTCCATTTTATGCTTCTTCCCCCCCCTTTGTCAATAATTGACCATAAAGACTTGGGTTTATTTATCGGCTCTCTATTCTGTTCCAGTGATCTATGTGTCTTTTCTTATACCAGTACCAGACTGTTTTGACTACCGTGGCCTTGTAATATAGTTTGATATCAGGTATTGTGATCCCTCCAACTTTGTTCTTTTTTCTCAAAATTGCTGCGACTATTTGGGGTCTTTTATGAATGGATCAAAAAACTATGGTACAATGGAATACTGCACAGCAGTAAGAAAGAAGGAGCTCCTACCCTTTGCAACAGCATGGATGGATCTGCAGAGCAGTATGCTAATTGAAATAAACCAGGTGGTAAATACGATCTCAGTTATAATTGGAACATAATCAACAAGACAGGCAAGCAAAACATAACCACAGATATTGAAATAAAAAACAAAGTGACAGTAACCAGAGGGAGGGAGAAAAGGGAGAATCGGGGAAAATAGAGGGTGATGGGGACACTGGTCCACAATGTCCATGGCATTATGGATGAGACTAGACAAATTCACACGGACTACCAAGTCCTGTGGAGGAAAAGGGACGGCATGGCTATTCTCTCAAGAGGAGAGTGCCCTGACCCCTGCCTTGACAAGCTTTTATTGGTTTTCTAATACCATACATCAAAGAAGGTTTTCATTCATTATACTTAGGTTTGCTTTAGGTAATTACTTCTTACAGATAGCAATGGAAGGGATGTTACTGATGTCTTCTTACAGATTAACAAGGAAAAAATGTTGCAAATTCAAGGGAAGAATAAGAGTAACAGGTCTGGTTACACTTCAGTCCTTGGGAGAATTAGCACAGACTTCAGGAAGTTACTTTAAAGAAATGCAGTAAGCATTTGCTGCCTGAACTCAGGGTGAGGGAGTTTTAGCAAGAGCAAGTCACAAAGCAGCCTAGGTATAATGCAGGCCTGATTTCCCATGGGAGAACTTCTTTGCAGGCATGGTCCTGCATGCCAACTTGCTCCCCACTGGTTTTCCACATGGGTGCCGAGCTACATTTCCATGCCTTGCAAAGCGGTTGCCTACAGAAGGGTTGTCAAGGAACGTATATAAAGGACACATGGACAAAGCCAAAGGGGGTAGGATTGTGGGTGAGAGATGGGGATGGATGGGGTTGGGGGGAAGTTTTGGAGGGAAAATAGAGACAACTGTACTTGAACAACAATAAAAATAATTTTTAAAAAGGAACATATTCCAAGTTTAAAAAATAAAAATATAAAGCACACGTGAAAAAAATAAAAAGGAAAAAGATAATTAATATGACTAATAAAAATAGCAACAACTACATAACAATAAATAATAACTTTAAGTGTAAATAGATTAAATATTCCAGTCAAAGGACATAGGGTAACAGAATAGATAAAAAAACAAGACACATCTTGACTGGTGTGGCTCAGTTGGTTGGAGCCTCATCCCATACACAGAAATGTCGTGGGTTTGATTCCCAGTCAGGGCACATGCCCAGGCTGCAGGTTTGGTCCCCAGTTGGAAAGCGTGCAGGAGGCAGTTGATCGTTGTCTCTCTCTTACTTCAATGTCTCTCTCTCTCTCTCCACCCCCTTTCCTCTCTCTCTAAAATTAATAAATGTATCCTTGGGCAAGCATTAAAAAATAGTATATTTTTAAAAGAAAAAGAAAACAAGACACATACATATGCTATAAACAAGAGACCACTTGAAATCAACACACATTGACTAAAATTAAAAGGATGAAAAAAGATATTTCATATCTTTTCATATCAGATGGAAATGAAAAAAAGCTGGGGTAGCTGTACTTATATCAGAAAAAAAATAGACTTTAAGATAAATCCTATAACAAAAGACAAGGGACACTTTATAGTGATAAAGGAATTAATCTGACAAGAGGTTATAACCTTTTTAAGCATTTATGCACCCAACATAGGATCACCTGAACATATACAGCAAATACTGATGGATATACAGGGAGAGATCAACAGTAATACAGTAACTGTAGGGGACTTTACCACCACATTAACTGGATGATCTATCAATGGGTAGATCATCCAGACAGAAAACCAAAAAGAAAACAGTGGCTTTATTTTTTTTTTTTAATTTTTATTTTAGTTTATTCAGTACAGTTTCTATCCTTTATTCCCATTCCAGCCCACCCACCCATTCCTCCCCTCCTCCCTCCCCTTTCCAACACCCCTAGTTTTGTCCATGTGTCCTCTATATTTGTTCCTGTAAACCCTTCCCTTCTCCCCTGAAATTCCCTCCCCTCTCCCCTCTGGTCACT
>JAPYXV010004179.1:0-11597 GCA_028533065.1 Trachops cirrhosus
GGGGAAAAAAAAAAAAAGAATTTCCTCCAAAAAAAAAAAGAAAAATACCTACCTTTTCCATTTTTTACAAATTCACCCTGTACAGGGGAAGACCTTTACCAATCAGTCCAGCTAGAGATTCTGGGGAAAAGAGATGTAGTTTTAAAGAGAAAGACCAGGAGTTCTACTCTGGAAATCTGAAGTTTGACATGTATATTATATATGCAAGTGGAAATGTCAAGAAGGCTGTTAATGATGAGTCTGGGCAGAAGTACAGATAAATATATTTAATAAATATAAGTACAGATATATATAAAATTTACAACCATGTGACTAGATGTGATTACCAAAGGAAAGAGTATAAGCAAAACATAATAGCAACAATTTATACAAACTATAACTGTTTCCAATAAATCAAGTAGAATAGCTCTGGTGAAATAAGGGAGATGCCTAGTACCCAATATCCTCCTTCTATCTCCTGTGACTTCACAAAACACAATTCTACAATCTGTACTAACAAACTCAGCAACCAGGTGATATTGTAGAAGGCAGAATTCCAAGATCACCCCCAAGATCTGTATCCCCTGGAATACAGGTGTCTCTTCCCAGTTATTCAATTAAAACACAAAGTGCTACTGCAAAGTGATTTTGCAGATGTAATTACAGTCCCAAGTCAGCTGGCCTGAAATAGAGAGATTACCCGGGATGAATATGATCTAATTAGGTTATCTGTTAAAAGACAATGGACTCTTCTTAATTAAAGAGACTGGAAGTGCGAGAGGGTTCATGGAAGGAGCTCTATTTCAAGGAACGTAGTTGGCCTCTAGGACCTGGAAGTGACCCAGCAAGCAAACACCTGACAGCAAGGGAGGAAACAGAAACCTCCAACCCTAAGGAACTGAATCCTGCCACATCCACAACGGCTTGCAGGAGGACTACAAACTCCAGGTGATAATGCCATCTAGCCAACATCACAATTTTGGCATTTTAAAACCCAAAACAGAGAACATAATCACACCATACTCTGACTTCTGACCTACAGAACTCTGAGTGGTAGTTTAAGCTACTAAGTTCTCAGTTATTGGTTATGCAGCATTAGAAAACTAATACAGCTATATTTTCTTGTTTTACAAAGATTAGAAGACATTGGATAATTGAAAGGATTAGTAAGACTCCAAAGAACATGTTCGCTTAAGGCTTTCAGTAAAACTAAGTGATGCAGTAGAGCAGTAAAAAGAAAATGCAGGCAAACACCAGGACCTGAGAGCCTTCCAAGTACAACTTTCTAAGGTCCTTCTTATTCACGCAAGGATGGGCTTCATCTCTGCATAAAACCACAGAAATTTGTATGATGAATCCTAGTTTCAGAGTGCTCCCTAACAGTTTCCAGAGGAGTTTTTCATGCCCTTTGTGCACATTGCCAAGCCAGGCTGTCTAACTGGTGATGACAGGTATTACTCCAGCCCACCCCAACCCAAAAAGCCCTAGGTGCCACCAGGACAGTTTCAGAATTGAAACAGTACATTATAAATCCTTAACTGGCCACTGCCCTTACTGTGGCCAAGAGTCAATGCCAGACTTATAGGCTTTCCCAGAGAGAAGTTTAGAGCTGAACCATTCCAACTGTAAAATCAGTCTCTGCATACAGTTCTGTTTCCCTTCCCTTACTTCTCTCTCCCCAAGTTTCCAAACAGGACACTACATATTGGCTATGGTGACTGAGCAAGTAGGTAGATGAATAAGCAAGTATCATTTGGGGCCTTCAAGAAAGGTGCATGACAGCAGAGGGCCCTTCTCTAGGAGATAAACCTCCATTTCACGGTCTGCTGTCCATGCCTGGATAATCAATGACATGGTTTGCTACCTGCAGTGAGGCACTCTGGCTAAGTTCCTAAGTCTGAAGAGTGCTTCTCAACCTATCTTCTCACCTAGCCATGGTCAGGGCATTCTTAGGGGCTAAAGTTTTACTTACCAACAAGATGTAGAGGAAGAATTACCAATGACATTAAATGTATTATAGAATTTCACTGCTGTTTTGGTTGTGCCTACCTGAAGTTAGCTGGAATACTGCCTTCTGCTCTGTCTGACCCTACCACACATGTTAGAGGCCAATTAGAAGCAGATCTTTATTGAGCAGTTGCACCTAGTGAACTAACTCTAAGTGCTAATTCCCGCCTATCTAGAAGTACTCCCATCGTTCCTTATGAACTAACCAGGGCCTGTTTTGCTCCCAGTCCCTGCTTTCAAGTCTGGAAATTTTCTTTGTTTAAATTGTTGAACTGTTTATGCTGCTCTTTAGTTATAATACAGAAATATAAAAAGAAACAAAGAGAAAAGTCCCCTTTAGCCACTTCCCAGTCCCATTCCTCATAGGAAAACACAGTGCAATGTATGTCTGCTATTTCTTTTTCTATTCATTTACAAACATACATCTGTATATGTATTTGTTTTCCTTAAAACTAGATCCTGGACATCTTTGTTCACTTTTAAAAGTTATAAATGGTTTCCTACTGTGGACTTCATATTATTTATTTAATCTATAATTTATTAACAGACATTTATGTTTTTTCCAATGTTTTGCTATCTGAATGATGCAATGACTAATGTTTGACGCATACATGCATGCAAATATTTGTAAAGAATGGCTTCTCAGAAGTAGAATTTTTGGATCATTGAATGTGCATATTTTATTCTAATAGATACTACAAATTATTCTCGCAAAAGCAGTATTAATTTATACAACTTTTGGAACTCATTCCAGAAACCAAGCAATTCTCACTTCCCAGAGGGACACATTTGTGTTTATATTAAGTCACACACAGGTTATTGGCATTGATTTTTTTTTACAAATATAATTGAGTCTACGTTGTATCTTCTATAAAGTTCTATAAGTCTCTGTTTCTGAGTCTTCTTAGTTTTACCCTTTCCTGTTTACTGGCAGCAGCATTTTTCCCTTTCATTTGTTTTCAGTTTGTTCTTGTTTTGTCATTTTAATGAAACTTGGACAGAGATGGAAGATAAACCCATTTTGACTTCTGAATCAGTTTGCTGTCCAACACTATACGTTTATGCTATGTTACCATAGGTGCTCTGCAAGCACTGAAGACACAAAGATAAATAAGAGATAAATTTTACCTGTCATAAATTGAAGCCTAACAATAGTTATGCAAATGATAACACCACAATTAGCAGATGGAGAGACAGATAGATGATGATGATGATAGATAGATAGATAGATAGATAGATAGATAGATAGATAATGGATAGATAGGTAATAAGAGACCTGAAGAGTAACTTTTAGAGGGAAAGGCAGGGAGGTTTACAGTAAGGAATGGCTTGAAAGATAAGTAGGGGAGAAAGAAGAGCTGGTAGCTATAGAGGGATGTTATAGAAGGGTAGGCTTGGAGAGCTTGGAGTGATTATATATGGCTGGGTGCAATTCTTTTATAAGGTAAAGGGAGACAAGATTAGAAAAATAAACTGTATCAAGAACATTACAGTCTTTGTTTTTTTTATTTTATTGTTATTCAATTACAGTGTCTACATTTACCCCCCACCACTCCTCCCTCCATCCCAGCCATCCCCACCTCCCTCTCTTGCTTCCAAAAATCCCCCTTGGTTTTGTCCATGTGTCCTTTATAGTCATTCCTGAAAACCCTTCTCCCCTCCCCACCAATATCCCCTCCCACCTCCCCTCTGGTTACTGTCATTTGAATGTCATGTTAAAAAATTTCTATTTATCTCATGAATAACAGAGAGCCTGTAGAATTTTAAGCAGGAGAATAATATATTCAAATCTACATTTTAAATGTCACTTCTGATATGAAGGATAAATTCATCACTCAATCAAAAATGTTTATTGCTAACATACTGTGCGTCAAAAATTGTGATAAGAGCTAGAACTTCAATAGGAATAGATTAAAAAGTTATAAGTGAAAGTTATTATAATAGATTCAGAAACTGATTAAAAAACCCAGAACTAAGAAATGATGACAGAAGAAATGAAGGGGGAAAAAGGGGTGATTCAAGAAATAAAGAACATGCAATGGTAGGGGGAATATAAAAGGGAGAAAGAGTCAGGTATGTCGATTCTAGTTGTAATTAGGATGATTTAGTGGATAATGTTGCTATTAACTGAAGTAAGAGGAATATAGGAAGAGGAAAGAGTTGAGTGGGAAGAGGTAGATGCTCTGAACACATTGAGTCTCAATTGCCTTTGGAACAGGTAGGTGGAAATGACTAAGAGGCAGAAATACAGATCTGGACACTAGTACATGTGACTGGGCTGAGATAGGGGTGTGAGAATCACTGGCACAGAAAGGGACCATACAATAATAGAGGAAAATGTATAGAATCAGAAAGGAAATTGTGTCAAATAACACCCAATATGGAAAAGTTTTACAAACTATATATTGTTGTTATCGGAACAAATGAACAAAACTACTAGATTTTATTAGAATTTAAGTTTCACAAAATAAAAAAAATAATAAATTGTCCCTATTGTTCAACATTGTATCCCAGAACCTAGAATATTTTCAAACATCAGCTAGGTTTTCAGTAAATGTTCATGCCTTGTCTGAATATATTTATTATTTTTCTTAGACATATGTATTTGTTACAGGGGTACATGAGGGTTATGATGTTTCCTGATGAAATCTCTCACAACTGTCTTCAATAATCAATGGAACTTGGAGAGAGATGTGCGTGCCAATTCTTTAACTCTTAAAAAAAATTTTCCTTAAATTTGTGGTTCAAATAAAACCACAATGGTCATTACATTTTAAATTTTAAAACAGTGGATTTTACTGAATACTTACTATTATTTTCCATTCCAGATGCACATTTTATATTATGTTAATAAGACAGAAATGTAAGTTGAAGAAAATACTTATAGTTAATGTGGAGAAAATAAAAAAGAAACCTGCGTCTGTAGTAAAGTTCCCAATGGTCTAGAACTGCATTTTTTATTTTTAGACTCCTCCAATATACTCACAGCATGACCGCTGTGATTGTCAACAGTGACAGTCTTCTCATAGGCTTAATGTGGTGCCAGCAGAGTGGAGAAAACCCCAGTGGTGCACAGTCCTCCTGTATGCCATTGAAGCCCTCCTTTTGAGAACAAAACAATCTCTCTTAATCAGTCAACAGAAATTGTTTTGAACTCCTGCTGATTGCCAGGCATTGCACTACATTCTAAGGAACTTATAAAGGTATGGAATGTGCCAGTACCTTTAAAACAAGAATAAACTCGTTTGGGGGATCAAGGTATAAAAAGTAGTATAAAGTGTCAAATGCAGTGCCCAAGGAATAAATGCTACTCTGAGGTCAACTGTCAAGGTCTCTTACATTCTGTCCCAGTTTACCTGTCAAAAATGTCTACCTAAATCCACAACTGTAAGAAAAGGAAAATCATCCTTCTTATACTCTTCACTAGGCCAAACTTTGCTGCTTGCTATTCTCCATACTTGGTACTTGTGTCCCTGCTTTTACATCCTTGTTTGTACTTATGCTTCCTTCTGGAATAGCCTTGATTTCCCTCATCTTCGTCTCTGTACTGTATTAGTTTGTATGTCTTACACTTTCCCAAGACCCAGCTCAAATGAAGTGATTTGTCAAACATTCCCTGATGCTATTAGCTAGAAATGGTCTTCCCTTCATACAAATCCCTCTATGAAGAGATCTCCACTTCACCCATAACTTTCTTTATTGTGTCACAGTTGTCCCTATCCATGTAGGTGCATAATCACAACACACAGGAGTCCCTTCTCCCCCACCCCACTGCTTGGTGAATGTTGTCCATAAAGGGGTCTGAATTTCTAGGACCCAGTAAAGCTAACTTGTGTTTTCAGTGCATCTAGTAGTATTGACTCTTTCCGTCTTCTGTGGTCCATGAAACCATCTCATAAGCCTTTCTATTTTTTAAAGTAATAATTACATAATATTTTATGTATGTTGTGATTAATTACCTACCCTAACTAGGATGTGAGCTCCCTGAGGCAAATAATCAGTGCATTCATCTTAGTAACCCCTCTGTCCAAGCAGTGTACAATAAGGAAGCTTTCTAAAATTGCCATCAACACTTGTTAAAAATTTAGATTTCTGGGTCATACTCAGAAAATCCAATTCAGTGAGCTTCAAATGAAGCCCAGGAACCTACATTTTTTTAAGTCCCCAGATGATTCTTAACCACAATAATTTGGAAATGGTCACCAGTTAATAAATATGTGTGAATAAATGCTGACTTTTAGTCTCTCTTGAACCATTGCATTATTAGAAAAAGACATGTGACTACCTAATATTAAATATATGGCCTAGCTATTTGAATATAGTAGGTTCTCAACCACTGTGGAACTAATGTATGTTAATGGGATGACTAATGACTGGTATAATTTTAAAAAGCTCTCCTGAAGGCAAAGAATTTGCTGGGCCTCGAAAAATGAGTTTGCTTTGGATAGGTGGGGAGTAGAGAGAGCATCCTGGCCAGGATCCTCATAGGAATGAGTGGAGATAGGGAAACAAGTGGAGAGAGGGTTGATGATTAGATTAGTTTAACAAGAAGAAAGGTTCTCGGGGCAAAGGAATGAGAGATGAGGCTGCCTCCCCACTGTATAAAACAAACCTTTTATATCAGAAGTCTCATTTTCATTTTAATTTAATAAACACAAAAATAAGTGGTTTTGATGTGATTAATGACCAACAAGGGAGCTACAGTGCTGACTTGGCGAGCATCCACCTCCACGGCATGTGTAGAAGAACAAGATTTAGTATGGAATTAACCTGCCCAAGCATCTGCTCACAACTCCATATGACAAAGAAAAAAATAGACAAAAGCATATGTTACAAGTTGAAGTCTTGGCAACTTTTTTTTCATAGCATGTTGGTAGTGATTCACATTTTTAGCAAAATTCTTTACTGACTTACTAATATGAATTTGAATATTAAATAACCATAGTAATGATATAGCAAATTCTGTTCACACATGAAGGACATATTAACTTGTTACCAAAAGGATAATATTTGCAGATAAAATGTACTCCTTTGGTCTCATGGTATAGCCAGCATCAACCTATACATCTGTAATTTATCCACCTGGACATTATTTCATTTGTCATCTGGCATAGTTATTAGCAATTTACTAATAGATCACAAAGCACTTTACACAAAATGTAATGGTAAACCACCATATACATGTCACAGATTGAAAGATTTATTCTTTCCTGGAAGAGAGGCTGATATGGAATGTTTAATTTAAACAAGGTATCATTTATTCATTCATTTATTCAACCCCTAGATGAACAAATGAATGTGGCTGTATGACTTTGTTTTATTCTCTGTTATATCCCCCATACTAAGCACTGTGTTTGATATATGTTCAGTGGGTCAATAATATGATTGGATGAATACATTTATTGATCACTGTCAGTCTCTCATATACAAAAGTAAAATGAAAACAGAGATAGTCCCTCCCCTCATGGAATTTATAGTCTAGTGAGGAAATCAAATAATAGTCAAGTACAGTCAGAAATGTAAAATTTCAGCCATGACAAGTGTTGAAGAGATTTTAAAGGAGTTTGACCCAATACTTTCCTGAAGGAGAAATCTAAAGATCTTGAACTGAAATCTAAAGGATGAGTGGAAGCTAACCAGGCAAAGAGAAGGAGGACAGGCACTTCAGGCAGAAGACGGGCAGGAAGGAGTATGATGAGCGCACAGGGACTGTAATATAGATTGAGAGGAAGTCTCAAAAATGTGGGTGGAATTTAAGAAGTTAAGGTGAAAGCATGTAAAGACAGTCTTAGGGAGCTCTTGAATTACAAATATTAAACAACATATAGGTAAAGAAATATCCCACTTAAAGTTACTACAATACAAATTGGTTTGAGTTATAACCTCAAAACTCATTGCTTATTTGTAATATAAAAGAAAAATGTGTCTAATAAAACAATGAATTTTTACAATGAAAAGAAAAACAATTGAGCATGTAATTTCAAATTACATAACCTTGATCTTTGTAGATTGCACCAATAAATATAATTTTACTTAATTATACAGTAGTAATTAGTCCTCAAATGGGGGTTAGTAAAAGAATCAACACAGCATCATAAGAATAATTTGAGTGTACTGATGTAGAACTATATTGACAGGTTAATATACCCTAACAAACAGTTCATTTAACTGTTGTATAAAACTAATAGAAAATATATAATTCATTAGTGTAGTTCATTCAACATGATAGAATTTGTACAGAGAAAAATTAACCTGAGATTTTTAAAGACATTTAAAGGAAATATGGAAACAATGAAATGTCAAAATCTGACCAAAGAAATAATTGACTAATTTATTCTCTCTCTAGTCACTAAACTATGGTAGTTTTGCAACAGACACACAGCTAAGCATTAGGGATTCAGAAATGCAAGCTCTGTTCCTGATGCTAGATAAATTAACTTTCACTGCATTAAATAAATACAATCGACTAATGTAATCATCAAGTAGTAATACAATGAGAATTTTCCTAGCGTTTGTAGAAAATAAGACTAATATTAGACAAAAGTTCTTATGTACATCTTAGTAGTTTTATTAAAAACTTTCTCACTAATCCATCTTAGGATTTGACTAACAGTGGTAAATAAAACATAGTGATTCAGCCTTGGCTGGTGTGGCTCAGTGGATTGAATGCCAGCCTGTGAACCAAAGGGTCCCTGGTTCAATTCCTAGTCAGGACGCATACCTGGGTTGCGGTCCAGGTCCCCAGTTGAGGGCATGTGAGAGGTAACTGGTCAGTTTATCTCTCACACATTGATGTTTTGTTTCCCTCTCTTCCCATGTCTCTAAAAATAAATAAATAAAATCTTTTTAAAAATTCTCTTAAAAAAGTGACTCAGATTTGTTTGTTTTAGTGAAATATCTGTATTGAAAAATATTTATTTGATACAAAAGAAAGAAAACAGTTTTAGATATTTTCAGAGATTAGCTCATAGGAATGTGTACATAGTAGAATATGATGTACCTAAAAGTATATGAATGTGTTTTCAACATTGTAAAATTTAATAAAAGATAAAGAATTAGTATATCATTGAAAATGTATAGGTAACTATAATTATAATTTGCACTAATGAACACCCATACATCAACCAAAGATTCTAGAATTTAAAATTACATTGGTAACTGAGCAATTTTTGTCTATCTTGAAAATACAACCATAAAATTTCCTTTAATCAACTTTAATGTAAGTTTTTCATTTCTGCATTTAATATTGCTTTTCTTCCCTGATTTGCTTTATTGTCTGACACTAGCAGCTAAGTACTAAGTCTGACTCCTATAGCCATATTTTAGGGACCCCCGCTTCAAAGGGAGGTAACAGTGACTTTCACAAGAACAGTTTTCAGTGACACGTCAAAATGGCTTCAAGGGTGAGTTAAAGACAAGGAAGCAAAGATCAATAATGGACAAACTTTTTCTGAAGTTTTTCTGTTCTGTGAAGAAAAGCAAACAAATGGAAGAATAACTGGAAGAGGCAATAAAATGGTACTTTTTTAAAGATGAGAGAAACTAAAATCTGTTTGCCTGCTGCTGGAGGTGGTCTGGAAGAGAGAGCCTGATGTGTGTGGAAAGGGGATAACTCCAGACCTGGATCCCAGCAAAGACAAGCAGAGATGGAAGAGATGTGATCTGGAGCTCAAATGGGCAGTGAGGGAACACGAATTTGGAAGGACCAGTGGTAGTTAACTAAAGAGAACCACAAAAGTGACTACAAAACATATAAACATATTGTGCTAAATTTAAATTTAATGTATCCCCAACTCAACTTCAACTGAACAAGATCCCAAATGTGTCACATTATACCCAAGGAAGAGTGATTGAGGGAAAGTTTATGCAGCAAACGACAGTAATCTTAACCAATTGTCCTTAAAATATATTCCTTTGCAAATATTTCTGACCATATATGGGAGAGGCCTGAAGCTTAAACTTAATACCTTTGGATTAAATTAATCTCTGCTTGTTTGTTTAGGATAAGTTATGAGTTGGGGTAAGAGGAGAATACTTTTGACATAGATGAAGTTCTATGAAGTTTGAAAAACAGCTTGACTAGCAGAATTCAACCCCCATCTCAAGTATCTGCCCTAAATTTAAAATGAGATCAGTCAACCAAACTAATTTTTTTTTTGACAAATCTTTGTGCAGTAGTAGAAAAGTCAGAAAGATGGATTCAACCCAGGTTAAGTTCAGGTAGGTGATGTGACACAAGGAAAGGGCAAATATTCTGAGTGATGCTTATAAGAAACTGTCTATGATGACAGAGTGTTTAGCATTAATCTCAGTAAGGCAAGAAAGATAGATGAATAAGGATAAATGGAGCATACCCCTGATGTGTATATTAAGAACTGCTGCAGGGACTGGAATACGTGAACCGGAGGTATAGGAATGACGGTCATTAGGATATTGGCAACTGAGATTTCAGTGGTGATACTGATATTTGTAAAGACAAAGCTTAAGTGGGATCTTGAGAGTGAACTACCAAGATTGTCAGAGAATAGGAATGATTGTGGATGTGGATTGTGTGTTTTTGTTCAATTCAGATGGAATTTGTGAAGCACTAACATGTACGAGTTAGCAAGGAAGAAGTTGGTGATACAGAGTAAACAAGATTCAGTTTCCTGCTTCCAGGAACTCACAGTATAATACGTCAAACGCTATGGTAGAGATAGCAACACAGAAGAAAGGATTCCTCACCCAACCAAGGACCAGGAGAACAGGCTTAGCACATTTGCAAACACCGAATTGCAGGCTAAAGTTTGAGGCCTTGAGCAGAGAGTTTGGTTGTCCGTTTGGCTCTAGTTTGAAAGGAGAGATAGTCAAAGAAGAGGCTAAAAAGTAAGCAAGGGTCAGATAAGAGTTTTTTATTGTACAGTAAAGGCATCATGGCTTTATAATCTTTAGATAATATAAAAAATGTTTCAGGCAGGAGTGGACGTGATAAAATGTGTAGACAGAGGATGGAGAAAGGAAGTGACTACAGTTTTTTGATGAAAGAAGGCAAGAGGGCCAGTTTGAATTATGAGATGACAGTATATGTGTTATACAGTTTTCACCCTTAAATTTGGATTTAAACAGTCATCAAAGTTTGCAGTCTAGGTGGACAGTAGTGCATTAAAGTTGAAATCATGAAACAGAGTTTCTTTCTTTGTCCAATTGTTAACATTTTGTAGGATCCAACCTAGAAAACATAAAACACCAGAATGTAATCTCCATAAGTTTGTTTTGTTCACAGTCTTTCTCCAGTACCTGGTACTTAATAAGCTCTTAATAAGCACTAATTAATGAAATTGATGAAGGAATTAAAGTCTGCCTTTAACATCTGATCTCTCTTATTGTCACCGTCATTCTAAGGTAACATCATGCTATGTGCGAACCACTCATCCCTTTCCTCTCGAATACTCCTCTCCTTTTGAACATTATTCATTATATCTTATAAAACTTGAACATTAGACTTCCGGCCAAGATGGAGGCATAGGTAGACGCACTGTGCCTCCTCGCACAACCAAGATAGGGACAACAAAGATATAGAAACAAAATAACAACCAGAACTGACAGAAAATTGAAGTTTATGGAAGTCGGAC
>JAPYXV010004180.1:0-11597 GCA_028533065.1 Trachops cirrhosus
CTTCCCCTCTGAAGATAAATAAATAAAATCTTTAAAAAAACAAAAACAAAAACAAAAACAAAACACCATCACCAGGACAGAGAGGAGGGAAGACCCAGCGTGTGGCAGGATGGTGAGGAGACTGTACTTTTCGCCAGGCTGTCACAAGTTCTAGAGAAAAATAGATCAGGTGTGTGTCAGGAAGGCTTTGTTTCAGTGACACATGCCCAATTAAAGCTCTTATTTGGTGCTATCCATGACTTGTCCATTAAAACATGCCTGCTGCCCTGGCTGAAGTGGCTCAGTTGGATGTCGTCCTACAAAGCGGAAGGTTGTTGGTTCAATTCCTGGTCAGGGCACATGCCTGGGTTGCAGGCTCCATCGCCCAGTGTTGCTCTCCTTCTTCCTCCCTCCATTCCCTTCTCTCTAAAAGTAAATAAATATTTAAAACAAATAAGTAAAACATGCGTGCCATCCTTGCCCCACCCCCTCCAAATGGCCTTGTTCTGCAGGAGTGTCCAAAAGAAACAGAGATGCTTGTCTTTCTCCTCTGATGCTGTAGATTTCTCAGTTTGGGGAAATGTGCCAGCAAGTTTCTCTTAAAGCTTCTGAGACCCCGATTTCAAAAACAAGTAAGTTTAAGGGTAATAATCCTCTTTACTTAACCCAAGGATTTGTGTAAGAAACCTTTCATTGAGATAGAATTTCATGTACAAAATTTTGATTTGCCTTGTGTTTTAAAATGATAACCACACCTAACAACATGTTGGACCAAATCTCCTACACTGATGAGAGGTGGGTGTTTTAACCCAGAATGGGACTGAACATGGCCTGCCTGTTACTCTGGGCTTTGTGCAAAGTCCCAGCCCAGGGCCAGCTAAGTCGATTGTTGAGTCACTGCATCATTGGTTTTGTAGCAAAATGTTGGCACTTGCACCCTAAAGAAGAGGAGACAGAGGAATGTTATGGGTCAGAAGGCCCATGAGTGGTGGAGCTCTGACTTTCCATCTGTATATTCCCAGGGCTGAGCACAGTGGTTTCTAACAAGTAACAGATACTCTGTAAATATTTGCTGAACATGCAAATGAGTTCATGAGAATGCATAAATGAAAACTGGGCTGGGCAGTCCAGGTCCTTGATTCTGGCTACTGATCTGTTACAGGTAAATTATCTGATTGCATGACCTTTGCTCCAAGGTGGTTGTGGGTCACCTGACATATACATGTGGATACATGTTATGTAATACAGAACAAACTTATAGCACTTGAGGCCCTGTTTCTGTCATTTGACTTTTCTTTTTAGATTCCACATGTAAGTTATACCATGCAGTATTTATCTTTCTCTGACTTATCTCACTTAACATAATGCCCTCAAGGTCATTCATGTTGTCACAAACAGCAGAATGTGCCTTTTTTCATGGCTGAGTAATATTCCATTGTATGTCAATACCACATTTTCTTTACCCAGTCATCCATCAACAGACTTATGTTATTTCCATATCCTGTCTATTATAATAATGCTGCAATAAATATGGGATGCAGTAGGAAAGTGGTTGCCAGGGGCTGGGCGGTAGGTGAGGGAAGTAAGGAGAGGTTGGTATAAAGCTACAGACTGTCAGCTATGGGATGAATTGATCTGAGGATCTAATTTATGACATGTGACTGCGGTTGGTCACACTGTGTTGTGTAATGGAAAGGTACTAAGAGAGTAGAACTTGAATGTTTTCACCAAAAATAAAAAGGTAAATATGTGAGGCGATGGATGTGTTAATTAACTCAGTGGGCGTAATCCTTTCACAATGTGTGCATATAGTAAGTCACCATGAGGTATACTCTAAATATCTTAGTTTTATGTGTTAATTATACCTAAAAGAGCTGAAACTTTTTAAAGAAATCATGTGTTGTAAAAAAACTAGGTAATAACATTAACAAATATTCACAATATATAATTTTGGGAGTATTTGGGTTTAAATATGTTTAAATGTTGGTATTTGCTTGGAAAAGCAAACTTGTTTTTTCTGTAAAACCAAAATCTTCTTTTAAAAATGTATTTTATTGATTATGCTATTAAAGTTGTCCGATTTTCCCCTCTTCGTTCCCCTCTGCCATGCACACCCCCTCCCACCTACATTCCCACCCTTAGTTCATGTCCATGGGTCATACATATAGTTCTTTGACTTCTACATTTCCTATACTATTCTTAACCTCTCCCTGTTTATTTTCTACCCACCATTTATGCTTATTATTCCCTGTACCTTTTCCCCAACTTCCTCCTCCCCTTCACCACTGATAACTGTCCATGTGATCTCCATTTATGTGATTCTATTCCTGTTCTAGTTGTTTGCTTAGTTCTTTCTGTTTTTGTGGTTTTTTAGGTTCGGTTATTGATAGTTGCGAGTGTGTTGTCATTTTACTGTCCATATTTTTGGTCTTCTTCTTTTACTTAGTTAAGTCCCTTTAACATTTCATACAATAAGGGCTCAGTGATGATGAAGCTTTTTAACTTGACCTTATCTGGGAAGCACTTTATCTGCCCACCCATTCTAAAAGATAGCTTTGCTGGATAGAGTAATCTTGGATGTAGATCCTCACCTTTCATGACTTTGAGTACTTCTTTCCAGCTCCTTCTTGCCTGCAAGGTTTCTTTTGAGAAATCAGCTGATAGTCTTAGGGGAACTCCTTTGTAGGTAACTGTCTCATTTTCTCTTGCTGCTTTTAAGATTCTCTCCTTGTCTTTAATCTCGGGTAATGAAATTATGATGTGCCTTGATGTGTGCTTCCTTGGGTCCAACTTCTTTGGGACTCTCTGAGCTTCCTGAACTTCTTGGAGGTCAATCTCCTTTGCCAGATTGGGGAAATTCCCCTTCATTATGTTTTCAAATAAGTTTTCAACTTCTTGCTCTTCCTCTTCTCCTTCTAACACCTGTATGATTTGGATGTTGGAATGTTTAAAGTTGTCCTGGAGGTTCCTAAACCTCTCCTCATTTTTTTTGAATTCTTATTTCTTCACTCAGTTCTGGTTGAATGTTTATTTCTTCCTTATGGTTCAAGTTGTTGATTTGAATCCTGGTTTCCTTCCTGTTGGTTCTCTGTACATTTTCCCTTATTTCACTTTGCATAGCCTTCACTTCTTCCTCTGTTTTTTGACCATAGTTAATCATTTCTGTGAGCATCCTGATTACCAGTGTTGAATTGTGCATCAGGTAAGTTGGCTATCTCTTTATCAGTTACTTCTATTTTTGGAGCTTTGATCTGTTCTTTCATTTGGACCATAATTTTTTTGTTTCAGCACACCTGTTCTTTAGTAAGGGGCAGTGCCTTAGGTATTTGACAGGGTGGGGCAACCCATGCCACTGTGTTGTGGCATTGTATGTGGGGGAGGCATCTGAAAGGGACCAATGCTACTTGCTGGGCTCTCCACTGGCTTTCAGTCACTTTCCCTGCTACCCACAAGCAAGTCCTTGTGGTGCTGATTTCTGGGTGGGTGGGTTTGTGCACATTCTAGGACCCTGTGGGTCTCTCCAACAAACTCTCCTGTGAAGATGGGGGCTTCTCCTGCCACCATAACACTCACAGATTTTTACAGTCAGAGGTTTAGAGGCTTTATTTCCTTGTGCTGGAACCCTGGGTCGCAAGGTCTGCCTCGCTCCCCAGTTGTTCCTCCTGGCTTGTCTGCACACAAAGGTAGGACTGCCTGGTCTGCCAGCTGCCACCTCTCCCACCCCAGTCCTCCAGCTGCCACCTTGCTGAATGTCCTCTCTGCCTACCTGCCTGTCTCCAGCCCTCCTACTGGGCTGGATAAATGTTTCTACTTTCACTCCTTGGTTGTTGGACTTCCATACAGTTTGATTTTTTGGCAGTTCTGGTTGTTTTTTGTTTTTAAATTTGTTGTTGTCCTTTTTGTTGTGTGAGCAGGTACAGCGTATCCATTTATGCCTGCATCTTGGCCAGAAGTCCAGAAATCTTTTTATATTTTATTGTGAAATTAGTGCATTGTTGTAATTTTAAGTAATTTGCAAAGTCATGTAAATTTGGAAGTGAAGGTTCTACTGTAATCTGTGCCTGACCCCTACTCCCACCTAGAAGTAACTAGTTGCAGATAATACCTGGCCAGCTTGAATACAGAGCTGATAATACTGCTGATCAGCAGGTAAGGTCTGAGGGGATGATTATCTTTAAAATATTTTGAGCCCTGGCCAGGTAGCTCAGTTGGTTAGAGCATTCTCCTGAAGTGCCAAGGTTGTGGGTCAATCCCATATAAGAATCAGCCAATGAATGCGTAAATAAGTGGAACAACAAATCAGTGTTTCTCTTTCTTTCTCTCTCTCAAAGTCAATAAAAATAAAGTGTTTTGATAACATTGTTTCTTAAATTTTATTTCAGAAAATACAAGGTAGCAATTAGAAGCAGGAACATTGTATTTATAACCTTCATTGATTATATATTTGAACATTCAAAGGTATTTACTAAACTCCCATCACATTAGAAAGGAGTCAATAGAAGTCTTCAATGTGTGAGAAACACTTTACAAATCACTGGGGAAACGTGAGGTTTTCTATTTGTTATATGTTGCTTGTCATCTGACCTGGAATACGGTCTTAGTTGATGAACAAAAATAGTTCTGTTCCTTCATCCTTCATCAAGGTTTCCGGAGCGCCCATCACGTCATGCCCTCCAGGGACTGTACTCAGAATTCCTTGTCTTGGAGTCCTAGGAATTGTCAGTGGAATCTCAATGTGAAGCAGAAGCTTTAACAGCTTTAGTATTCTTGGTATATCTATCTCTATCTCTTTTTGTTTACAAAGAATGCCATCTTATCACTTAAATGGTACTGAGAATGACATGCTTAAATTTATTTCTGACCACACCAAAGAGGCTTTTTTTCCTTTTTGTGTGTACTGAGATCGTTATTATACTCACCTGGAAGTTCAGAAAATTGGTTCAAGATTTTGTAAAGTTTATCAGTAAAGATAATGTTTCAGAGATATTGGTGCAGTGAACCCCACAATTGGGTTCAGCCTGCCAGGAATTGTTGTCCGGGCAACCTGATACTTTCTCCGAGCAGACCTGCATGTTTTTACTTGAGCCATTTGGGAGGAAGAACCACATAGAAGCAGTGATAAGAGGGAACTTCCGAATTTCACTCCAGCTCCCTGATCCTGTAGTTCTTTCCTTCACAAGTAACTAATGGGGATGGGGAATGTTACCTGTGCATTCTTTGCAGCAGCTTCTGGACGTTCGGATGAGTAATTAACAGTTACAGTGTAAGTTAAAGTTGTCATGACTCTCCCAGAGACACTAAATTCTCTAGAATCTGGAGTGTCAACTTCCCAGGATGTTGACACTGAAATGAAGATTTTGGCGAGACCCTGAGCTAATCCAGTAGAAAATCTCTTGGGTGTGACTGCCTTGCTTTTGGACCAGATGGTCTTGACCACCTCTTTTGACTGTTACTCCACTGATTATGTGACTCAGCCCATCTCCCACTGTGTGCCTGGCCCTTGCTGGCACTATGGGAGAGCAGGGGACAAGATCGACACAGCCAGTGTGCTCTGATGGCTAATGTCCTAGTCTCTAGTTTAATTAATTAGTTTTCTAATTAGTTTTAGAGAGGGGTGAAAGGAAGGAGAAAAAAGAGGGAGAGAAGCCCTGGCTGGTGTGGCTCAGTAGATTCAGCACTGGCCTGTGAACTGAAAGGTTGCCAGTTGAATTCCCAGGCATCGGCCCATGCCTGGGGTGTGGGCTGGATCCCCAGTTGGGGGCATTGGAGAGGCAACCAATCAACTTATCTCTCTCACACATTGCTGTTTCTCTCCTTCTCTTTCTCCCTCTCTTCCACTCTCTCTAAAAGTAAATAAACAAAATCTTTTTAAAAATTTTTTTTTTAAAGAGGGAGAAAAACATGGATGCCTCTCATACTCACCCTCACTGGGGATGGAACCCGCAACCCAAATGTGCTTGACCAGGAATCAAACCAGCGACACTTTGCCCTGTAGGACCATGCTCAACCAACTGAACCACACTGGTCAGGGCCTATCCTCTGTTTAAAAGAAAATCACCAATTTGTGTCCTAAGGTTAGAAAAATCAACAGTTCACCTTCTGGAAGGTTTTTTTCCATAATTCTCAAGTACTTAATGTTTACAAGGTTCCTTTTTCCTGGACAACTCTTTCCTTAAACTTACTTATAAGAAGAATTTACCAAATGGAAGCAGCTTCCTGCCAATGTTACTAGGTGACGTATTCTCTGTCTGAGTAGTTCCCACACCTAAAGAACACACCCTGGCTGGTGTGGCTCAGGAGATTGAGTGCCAGCCTGCAAACTGAAAGGTCACCCCTTGGATTCCCAGTCAGGGCACATGCCTGTGTGGCAGGCCTGGTACCCAGTAGGGGGCATGGGAGAGTCAAACACACTGATGTTTCTCTCCCTCTCTCTCCCTCCCTTCCCCTCACTCTGAAAGTAAATACACACACACACACACACACACACACACACACAATGAGACCATATCTCCTAAAAAATAAATAAAATCATTAAAATAAATAAATAAATTTGCCTTAAAAAAAAAGAACACACATGACCACCTACTCTGCACCAACACATAGTAGGGAGTGGATTGTGATTTACAAAAATATTCTGCACATTATATAAAGAATCCCTTTCCTGGCTCTTTTTGTTAGTTAGTTTGTTTTAAGTAACAATGACTTTGGATCCTGCCTGAGGAAAAGCCATATTCTTTTTAAAGGAAAAAGCATAATACCTCAGTGTTGTTAATATGCAGAGGGTTCTCCCAGTAAATGGAACAAAGATTCAGAAATATCATCATATTTTTCTTTATTCAAAGAACACTGAAAATTGTGAATATTACAGGCAAACCCCAGAAAATTGAGAAGAGATGAAATTCACTGGCATAATGATGAAAGCCAACATAGCTGGAAATGTTCTCTCTCCTTGTAAGTACATAAGTATATATGCAGTCCCAGGTTTTGTGGGAGCTTCTGGTTTATTCAACAGTGTTCCTGCCTCCTCTGCTGTTACTCTTGGTTGCGCATCTTGAAGACATGTATTGTAAGACATTTTCTTGGACCAGATGAAAATGAAGGATTTCATTTTTATTCATTGAAACAATGACACTAAGACATTTGCTAATTCAAAAATGTTTAAATATGAGCTTGTGTTTATTTTACAGCTGTGGCCCATTTTGGTGGAATTTGTGATTGTGAAGTCGTGCCTCCCTCTAGGGTGATGCTGCTGTTATAACGTAGAGAAGAAAAAAACGGCAGCATCCCGCCTTCTGTTGTATCACAAGGATGAAAGGAGCTGGCTTGGCTTTGGCAGACAGAGCATCTGACATGACAACCAGGGTAGCTGATGCTGCTGATGTCTGGTGATGTAATCAGGCTAAACCTCCCTGATGTAGAGAAATGGGTGGAAAAGGCTGCACTGGGCACCAGAGGTCTGATGTAGCAGGGAACTGTGCAGTCATTCCTGGATGGGAGCAGAAAGGTACGGGAGAGCCAGAGCCACGCAGTTCTGAGGGTACTGCCCACTGACCCCTGCCTAGGGACAGCAAGGACAGGGCCCACCCAGGGTGAAAAGTTCTGTGTGCGATGTGCCGATGTGGACCCTGGAGGAGTGTCTTAGCCTTAGCCCGGCAGAGCAGACCGGGAAGACAGGCCCTCCTGGAGAGCCTCCCGGAGGGCAGGGGGTGACTTTAGTGAGTGCTAGGACGCCTTTCAGGAATAAGCTAGCAGTGATCTTAGATAAATGATTTCAGGAAACAGAAGGAGAAGAAACACATCCCAACTTCTGTTTTGAGATGGGCACAACCTTGATATACACACCAGGAAGAAAATTACAGGCTAGCCTCTCATGAGTGTGGATGCAGAAATCCTAAACAAAATATTAGCAAATTGAAAGCAGTAAAAGAAGGTAAAATACTTCATCACCAAGTTGGATGCATTTTAGAAATAGACTGGCCTTAGAAACTCAATCATATAAGTCATGATATGGACACATTAAATGAGAAAAATAATATGATCACCTCTGCAGACTTATACAAAAGCATTTGGTAGAGTTTAGCCTATACTCAAAAAAAAACCAAAAGCCCAAAATCCCCACACATGTCTTAGCAAACTGAGAATAGACAGGACTTTCCTTAGTCTAAGAAAGGGCAGCTACAGAAGACTGACAATGAACATCACTCCGTAGTGAAATGTAGAAAACTGTCCTGAGAGACAGATGACAACAAGACAAGGTTGTCAGCTAACACCACTTCTCCCTAACTTGTATTTGAAGTCTCAGCCGGTGAAATTAGTACTGAAAAGAAATAAGAGTTGTAAAGATTGTAAAGTGTCGGGGGACTCCACCTGCAGAGCCCCTCCATCCACCACGGATGAGAATAAGTCTACCAAGACGTGATCTGCTTGGGGAGAAAAGGTGGCCAGTCTCTCAAAGGAGAAGGGCTAGGAGCCTGTTCCTCAATGGGCTTTTATTGGGTTCAATTTGCACAGTAATACAGGTAAAGTTCATCAATCATTGTCAGACAGTAACGATCAAATGATAGATAACATTCAAAGAACTATGGGGGTTTATTCCGAGTCAGGGTCAGTTGGCTAAAGGGCCATAAAACTTTGAGGAAATAAACTCATTTTATGCTTGGACACTTATCATTTAAATTGAGGGTATTAGCAAAGCAGGCTTTACAGGATTTTATGCATTCTTTCTTAGGCCTGATCACCCCGGGAACTGCCCTTTCCAGCACAGGGCCTCACCTACCTCTGGCATTGTTTCAGGCTTAAGTCAGTCAGGGGAAGTAAGACAGCCAAGAAATTAGGAGACTTCTCACAGACAGAATGAGGACTCAGGCTATGTCAAAGCCAAGGGGAAAAGGTCCATCACCCCCTTTTTTAATATTCTCCCACGTTCTTCCCTGAGGGCCTCTTCATGACCATGCCTGTCCTCCCTCCCTTGAGGAATCTTACCTGTCATTGGCTAACCAGTCATCTACCCAGGGCCAAGCAGGGTGAAGTTAAAGGGGGCAGAGGCAGCACCCCTGCTAGGAAGATAAGCTTTGTCTCCTTAGTGGCTTATGGTCCCAACGTCTCTTTATTCAGCCTCAGCCATTGGGGGTTACAGTTTCTAAAACCAGGCAGGGAAGTTCCCAACAGTAAAGAAATAAATAAGGCTCTCATTATTCACAGATGATTGTGCACATAGAAAATCTAACACAATCTATTAGATAAGTTACTAGCATCAATAAATGAGGCTTGCCTTATTGAATACACCAAAAATTGCATTCTGTATGCCAAAAGTTGCATATTGCATTGCATTTCTTCATTCAAGAAAGAAACAAAAAATTAGCATTTGTAAAATATACCATTAAAGTAGAATAAAAAATTGTCAAACACTTCGAGATAAATCTAACAAAAGAACTCTATAGGGAAAGTCATCAAACTTTATTGTGAGACTTTAAAGAGACTAAAGAAATGGAGAACTAAGGAGTGCCCATGAATTACAGACTCAGAGCTATAATGTAAATTCTTCCTAAACTGATTTAGTGATTTCAAGTTCCTCAGTCATACTTACAACAGGTTTTTTTTCTTTTAATATTTTTAGAGTAATTTGGTAGGCTGCCTCTAAAATATATATGGAATTACAAGTACCATGAGTAGCCAGGATATCCTTGAATAAGGTGGGAAGACTTTCTGTCTCAAGTATCAAGTCATATTATACAGCTGTGTAATCATGTACTGTGGTATTTGTAGACCAATGAGCAAACTGAGTAGAATAGAAAACCGAGAAGCAGACTCACATGTGCCTGACTTATGACCATGTGATGTATGACAGAGTTTGCACTTTAGATGAGTGGAACAAGCATGGATTTTTTTTTTTTCAATAAATAGTATTGGGAAAACTAAGTAATAGAAGAAAGGAAGGAAGGAAGGAAGGAAGGAAGGAAGGAAGGAAGGAAGGAAGGAAGGAAGGAAGGCCCTTTACAAGTTACACAAAATTAATAAAGAACTAAAGACTGAAGTAAACATTCTAACATCTGAAACCAAACTTGGAGTCAAACTCAGTTGATTTTCTTTTTTCCTGAGAACATATTCTATTTTCTTATTTTTTTTTGTGTTGGGTAGTTTTGGGTTGTATCCTGGTCATTATAAAAATTAAGCTGTGGAGTTCAGAACTTGGTTTTTGTCTTCCATGGATGTTGCTTCCTTACTAGGTATTTTTCTAGACTGGGCTGGAACTGCAGTCTCTCGAGTGACAGTTTCAGTCTATTCAGACCTTTGTCTTCATCTGAGGACTTTGAACCTGTTCATGCATGTGTGGCCAGGGGCTGACCATTTATGAGGGAACACAATAAAACTTAAAATATATGCAGGAAACTATGAAAAGTGATGTAGTTCACTTGAAATGGAACATCTGTAAATAAATAAATATAATAACCAAAATCTAAAACTAAATGGATACATTATAAGACAAAGAAAATCTTTGTGTGTAAGACAAAGAAAATGGACACATCACCTTCAAATGACTGACAGTTACGCACAGCTGGATTTTCAATTGCAACGTTCAAAGCAGAAAGTTGAATGGCATTGATCTTTTCAACTGCCAACCTAGCATTCTATGCATGGGAAATCTATATTTTATGGATGAGAGTGAAATTAAAACATTTTCACAGATGAAAATGGAAAGAATTAATCACCAACTAACTCTCACTAAAAGGAATTCTAAAGGAGAGGGAAGATAAGTGACCCCAGATGCAAGTTTTGAGATACAAAAAAAGAATAACAGAGAAGTGAATATACAGGTAAATGTAATGGAATATTGACTGAATACAATAGTAATACTACTATCTACAGGGGTCTAAAAATGAAAGATAAATTATGGTACATAAATAAACCATTCATAGTTCTTGTATTATCCAAGGACATAACAAAGATTTTATCTTTATATTTTAATAATTTAACCATGGGTGTTATAATTTCTGGAGTAAGATAATTAGAATTCACAACTTCCAAACTAATAGTGGATAAAACTTAAATGATCAGGAATTCTTAGCCAAATGAAATACTACAGCCCTGGCTGGGGTGGTTCAGTAGATTGAGTGCCATCCTTCGAACCAAAGTGTCACCAGTTCAATTTCCAGTCAGGGTACATGCCTGTGTTGTGGGCCAGGTCCCCAGCTGGGGGTGCGTGAGAGGCAACCACACATTGATGTTTCTCTCTCTCCCTCCCACTCTGTCTAAAAATAAATAAATAAAATCTTTTAAAAAATACTACAAAAAGGAGAAAAAAAAACAAAAGAAGTGTGACAAGTGGAAATCACAACATAAGGTGGCAGATTTAAATCTTAATATCTTAATAACTACATTAAATGTGAACAACTAAACTCTTTGTTTTAAAAAAAGACAGAGTGTTATACTGATTTTTTGTGTTGTTTTGTTCTTTTATTTTTTTAAATATATTTTATTGATTATACTATTACAGTTGTCCTATTATCCCCCCTTCATTCCCCTCCACCCTGGACACCCTCTCCCACCCACATTCTCCCTTTTACTTCAGTCCATGTGTCATAAGTTCTTTAGCTTCTACATTCCCCCTACTATTCTTG